>JAFEMH010006851.1:0-110474 GCA_022495995.1 Adenophora triphylla var. japonica | reverse complement strand
CCATAGCCTTTCTTGTAAAAGGGGAACGTAGGCAGCCATATATGGTTCGATCTAAACAATAAAAAAGACATTTGAATTTCCATGAAATATGTCCTGATCAATAAAAAAAAAGGACATTTGAATTTCCATGAAATGTGTCTTGACTAATTTCTAAAATAATATTTCTTGTTCATTACAAGTTAAAAACTTCTTGATGAGTTCAAGCACGGTCTACCTCTTGACTCTGCTAACCTGTTAAAAAGATCTAAAATACAATAAAATGCCTAAATAAACTAATGTGTTTGCAAAATGGCAATAAGGGAATCCTAAGAAAAGATACGTCGGTCGTCATTTGAGTCTTCTTTGGTCTTCTTCCCTTTTCCTCGGCCCCCGTCGGAGTCTTCTTCCTCTTTTTGTCTATGATGTCGGTATCCCTCATCCCGACCTCCGGTATCCTCCTTGGAGCCTCTACCAACCCCGTGTCAATGAGTGCTCTCTCTATTCGAGCACGAGTCCGCACCTCCTCCCTGCGAGCCTCGGTCAAAGGAGCGACCTCGGACAACCTCTTGTACCGAGCCTCCATATCTCGGACCAAGTCACGATTGGTTATGGCAACTCGCCTTAGCCTCGAGTCTCCCTCGAGTCCTACTCGAGTCGCGATCGGCTCCCAATAAAGCTCGACGTCTATCCTCCAAGATAACTGAGTCGCTCCCATCTCCCTCTCGTACCCGGTCCAGTAGACGAGTGTTCAAGATGGTGCTCTTCCTGCTCCTGAAGATAGCCACAGGTGGGAAAGCAATGTATGTCCAAGCCCTCGAGAAGAAAGAGAAGGCTGGCTGGATCTGCTCATGTCCAATGACACCACCTCCATGGTCCGGATGTCCTCCCAATCACTCGAAGGCTCCTGTAAAGCCCCAGAAGCTGCCTGGATACTAAGCGGGGTATGTAGAAGGATGACCGGCGAGAATCACGGAACCCTCACGGCATAAGACTCCTGAAATATCCTCTGATGCGCAACCTCCAATGTGGTATCCACCAACGGATGTCCGAAGTGGATAGCCTAGCCATCATCGACTCCCGGCTACCTGTTTCCCGCTGCCTAGGCGCACCTCTCCGAGAAATCACCCAAGGGCAGAGTCGGCAAAGCCCCGGGCAAAGCCCAGAGCCTCCCTGCAGCCACGAGTCAACATAGCCGGACTCCCGGGACCTCATGAAGCGGTCTCCCGAGCCATCTTGTCGATCCCATGAAATGTCTCTCCCAAAACCGGCGGGACAATATCCTTCCCAGCCACGAGTCTCGACCATGTCCAAGAGGCCACTATAGCAGCGAGATCCCCACGGACTCGGCGGTGAACAAAACGAGAATACGCGAGAGAATGAAAGCATCCATAGCCACCGTGGTCGCAGCCATATCTGGAGACTCAAACATTGCAGGGATATCGAAAGGTCAATCCTATCAGGGGCTACCATCATCCTCTCGGCCTCTCCCAAAGGAATCTGCGAGAAAAGATGCAAGCTTTACCGTCACCGGCACGTCTCCGATCAGCGGAATAGATATAGCCTCGGTCTCGGAACCCCCAATCAAGGCTCACGAAGTCTTCGTGCGTTGGGACAATTTCGTTGTAAGAGAAGCGATAAACATGTCTCAGGACGTCCCCGAACTTTCTTTGCGGCTCTCAACAGGTTCCCAATCGGGCGGGAGATCCCTCAAATGCCATAAAGACTTGATCTTGAAGGAAGAATCAAGCGAGTCCCTTGTGATTTTGGAAGTTATGTCTCGCCCAAGATTGAAGACCGGATAGAAAATGGTCTCGCTTCCCCCTTTGCAATCGACGGGCTTCTCCATCGCAAAGTGTTCAAAGATGGTGCTTTTAGGTCCAAAATATGCTCGGGAACAATTGGGACAAGTCTAGAGTGAAAATGAAATGAAATGGCCAAGCCTTGCTTTTATTCGAGAAAATAACCGGCTCGAGACGGGCGTTAGCCGCACGGCTTCATTTGCCCTCAAGGCCATGCCGCACGGCTACATTAGCCCTCTGAAAAAAATTCTGCAGCAGCAGATTGCTGCCCAAGGGAGTTTTCACCCCACTTTTCAACCAAAACACATGTACAAAAACATATCCGAAGCCATTCAAGCATTTATATACCATTATAAATCATTTTGGCCCGATTTCGGCCCAAATTCCAAGCAAAAAATCGCCCCAAGGCTCAAATAATATGCAAATTGAAAAAGCATAAATTAGAAAAGTAAATAAAATGTAAATACAATATTTTTGCCCCATCGGCGCCCAAATAAAGCAAAAAAATAAACAAGTTGTGCATAAAAAGTGTCATTGTTTGTTTTTGTTCCTAAATCTGCTCTAGAGACCTCCTAGGCCTCCGATTCTTCTTCCTCCTCATCATTGCTCAACTCATAAATGCTAGCCTCCCTCATCAAGTCCTCACAGTCGCTCACGTCGGACAAATGGACATTATCGTGCCCGTACTCGGCCCAGTTTGCTCCCGGAATGTCGGCGTTGGGTCCCCGCCCCCGAGGCATGGCGGAAGAGTACTCCGAGGCCGATGAGGTAGGCGTGTGCCCCAGACGTGCCGTCTCTTGCGCCCAGGAGCTCCTGTGCATCCGATGCCGCCTTCGAAGCGCGAGCCGGCTTCCTCGAAGAGACCGGCACATGTCCTTCCGGCCCTATCTGCACGACCGGCCTATCGTAAGTGCGAGTGGAACCTAAGAAAAAGAAGAAAAATCTCGGAAAATCTCGAGAAAATTGCAAAAGCGAGAAAATGCGAAGGCTGAAAAGGGAAAGACCCTAAAAGTACACTTACGGTGCTATCGGGCGGCAAGGTGTCTTGGGGCTCCCTAGCATCGGGGACGGTATCCTCATCCTCCTCGGCACTCCATGGACCACATAGGACAGATGCGCGGGAGGGATCGGCGGGTCGGTAGGCTCATCCTCCCCATATCCACTGAGTGACCGCTAGCTTCACTAGCTTTTGTGGCGTCCTCGGCGCGCTCCACAAACACGGCGTAGGGGGTGTCCATGTCAAAGTGCTCCTCTGCGGCCACGCACACTGCACAGTACCTCGCTATCTCATCCTCTGGCCAATCCACAGGCTGTAGCATCCGTCTTTGGAGGATCTGAGGAGTAATGGCGTCCAATGGAGGGACATGGCCATCTTGCCTCGAGAAACGGTCCCCCAAGTAAATGACATCACATGTCGGCCAGGTGAGCCACCTCCTACGCCTCGTCACCTCAATGGCATCTCCCGGCAAGATCTCCAGGATACGCCCCAAGGGTAGAAGTCCACTCCGTCGTGCCCATCCTGTTGATGGTTGGCCTCACCATTTTGTAATCGAAGGTAATCCGGGTCTTCCCCGTGAATTTATCTCTCGCGTCTCCCCTCCGGCGAACCATAGCGGGGAAGATGGTGACATCACTCTGCTGGTTCCAAGGGAAGAACTTCGATCACCTCGGAAAACCGAGGCTGCATGTTCAAAACATCAAAAGGTCATTCTCTCTCTTATAAAAGCCTCAAGACGAGGAAAGAGAAAAGAAAAAAAAAAGAAAGGAGACTACCTCAAGGGCAAATGAGAAGCGGTCCATGGAAGCGACTTTGTTCCAGTGTACATGTCCAACGAGAAGTACAACTCCGCCAATCCGGCCTCGCCCCAAGAGACCATCCCTATCCCATCCACATCCTCCAAGAGTCGAGGAGGCAAGTCATGGCCGGCGTCCCATAATTAGCAAAGATAGTGGTGATAGCATCAACCATATGAATGCTCTAGCCGAGTGGGGCGATCACATCATTAGCGGCAAA
This sequence comes from Adenophora triphylla var. japonica, assembly GCA_022495995.1. Classification (NCBI taxonomy): domain Eukaryota; kingdom Viridiplantae; phylum Streptophyta; class Magnoliopsida; order Asterales; family Campanulaceae; genus Adenophora; species Adenophora triphylla. The sequence goes on along the minus strand of JAFEMH010006851.1, from coordinate 106,682 downwards.
GTTACGCATGCAAGTACGGCGCTACCTCGGCGTTCCGCGTCTCCATCCCGGCCCCTTGGGAATCGGCTCAAACCCTACCAAAGCACGGAACTCCTCGGTGTTGTAATATGGTCTCTCCAAGTCACGGGCCTCCCGGTGAGCTGTAGGCCGGTAATAGGCGTGAAATCGGGCGAGAGTCTGTCAGGCTCTCCCGGCCCGGTGAAAGCTATGAGTACTATCCCACAGGAACTCGAAAGGGCTGGACCAAGCCCTTGCTCTTAGAGGTGATGTGAACACCCTGCCGATGGCCTCTACAAACGCATCCGGGCCGGTAGCCCTCACCAAATTCTTGGGGTTCACCCCATTCTTCTCAAAATCCGGCATCCTCTGCCAAAGCTTAACCGCTATCTCCGATGGTCCTCTAGACTTGTTCTCCTGTAGACAAGCACAAAAAACAAAAAGAAAAAAAAAAGAAGTGTCAGTCCTTCATCATTTTCAAAAGCATGCATATATTCACAAAAAATGCACATGTTTTCAAAAGAAAATCATTCACAAAAGTTTTTCTAGCATTATTTGCATCAAAAAAGCGTCTTTCATCACTTGAAACGCGTCATGTCAAGTCCCGTTGCTTTCCTAAGGCACAAAATCACAATTTTCACAATTTTTTGCACATAAGCATTATTCTTTCAGAAATGGCATGCATGAATCATTTTCATCTTCCAAAATCATGTTTTCTCATTGAAAATCAGAATTTTGACCTAGTTCTAGCACAAGGCAAGAACTCCGTCTCATATTTTGAAAAATTCTCATTCTTACTTCATTTTGCAAGAAAAAAGTGAGTCATTCTCATAATTTTTCTCAAACAAGTTGCACATGCATATTCTTAGCCTCATAGGTTGTTCATGCATCTCAAAATCATTCAAAAAAAAAAATCATTCAAAAATCCTAAAATTCGGGTCAAGCCCTAAATCATTCAAAATTCAAGCAAAATCATCGGATTTGAGCAAAATGAGAATGCTTACCCCAACCGATCGCGGGTTCGTTGATTTATGCTCCCTTCTTCCCGGGTAAAGCTCCGATGGAGGCGTAAGGAAGTCATACTTCCTCTCCGTCCGAACGAGCTCCTTTCTCCTCCTTCTCGCAGCCGCGGAGATGTTCCTTCTTGCTTGCCTCGGTATGGGATTGCCCTCCGGATCCATTCCAATCGATAGAAGCAAAGGGAATTGAAGAATTTTGAAGAAATTCTCTCCTTTCTCTCTCTCTTCCTCGGCAGTTCTTGGGCGGCAATAATGCCCAATGCCCGTTCAAACCTGTTTTAAATAATCTGGAAAAAATAGGTCTCTAGCCGTACGGCTCCTTTTTCTCCATCTCATGCCGGGCGGCTTCATTCGCTACGAGCGAAATTACAATCCTGCCCCTGGACCTTCCACTTGGGCATGCAATTTCCGTTATCTTTTAACCAAGATAACATCTTTTCAGAAAATATCCCTTATCTCTTTAGCAATCAAGCTTTATTCCCAGTCGCCTCCGTTAATTCCGTTATAACGGGATAACGCTAGGTGACAACCTCCGAATTGTCAAAACTCAACTTAAGCTACCTCTATTCCGAATAGTGACGTACGCTCAAGTTCCTCTCAACTTAAGCTACCTCTATCCCGAATAGTGACGTACGCTCAAGTTTCTCTCAACTTAAGCTACCTCTATCCCGAATAGTGACGTACGCTCAAGTTCCTCTCAACTTAAGCTACCTCTATCCCGAATAGTGACGTACGCTCAAGTTCCTCTCAACTTAAGCTACCTCTATCCCGAATAGTGACGTACGCTCAAGTTTCTCTCAACTTAAGCTACCTCTATCCCGAATAGTGACGTACGCTCAAGTTTCTCTCAACTTAAGTTACCTCTGTCATGAATAGTGACGTATGCATTGGCAACCCATATCTCTGATTCGAAAGAGATTGAGACGTATGCTCAAGTCATTGGCAACCCATATCTCTGGTTCGAAAGAGATTGAGACGTATGCTCAAGTTTTTCAAACTTTAGCAACCCATATCTCTGATTCGAAAGAGATTGAGACGTATGCTCAAGTTCACCAAACTCTAGCTACCTCTATCCACTCGATAGTGACGTCGGCTCTAGTTTCAATCGGTGACGGTGTGACCTCCATTAATTGTCAAAATCTCAAGAATCCTAGACATCGTTCCTAACTATCTAGTGATGCTTGAACTACGATCAAGGCTTGATTCCTCCAGGGATACGTAGGTAGCCTTTTATAAAAGGTCCGGCCATTCGACCACTTTGGTCACCTGTTTCTTTGTCACTCCTCGGTGATAAAGCGCCCCTCATAGAAGTTCGGATATCCGACCACAGGTCACTCCTAGCATATCCCCGGTAGGATCAATTGCTTGACCTCCTAGGTCATTTTCTCTTCTTTTTCCCCGGCAAGAGACCGGTTTCTCTTCTTCCTTCCCAGCGGATCCTAATTCCGAACTACGGCTGGCTTGATTCCTCAGGGATACGTAGGTAGCCTTCCAGGTTGACCACTCGACCGTCTTGGTCACCCAATCCGTCTCGGCATTCGCCGAGATCGGATCCTTTTCTATCGACAACCCCACTCGCCTTGCAAGTGACGTTGCCGAGGGCTTGTAAGTACCCAAATCGCTCATGCCTTAGGTTAAATTTCCCGGCAATTTCGGTAAGTTTTCCGGTAATTCCCCGGACCTTCCTAGTGTTAGGAAACGTGCAGGCTGTTTTTATTAAATAAAGGCATTTGAAGGGAATCCTTCCTAATTAAGAAACACGTTTTCTTAATTAGGAGGGAAGGTTCTAGAATAATGCCACCTTGCATGGTTCTAGAATCTTTGAGTCACAATGGATAAGCCCGCACGGCCGCATTAGCTCGGCGCCTCGACCGCACGGCTTCATTAGCCTTATCCAGCATGCCTATAAATAGAGCCCTCCTCTACCCATTTCAAAAAAACAACAACAATACATACAATCCATAGCAATACAATCAGTCACTCCCAAGACGTGAAGAATATTGGTGAAGGCTCAAGAAGGTGAAGAAGAAGGCCAAGAAGCTCCCTCCCTCCTCCTTGAAGATCCAAGACCAATCTCTCCTCCTAGCTCCGACCAAAGAAGCAAAGGAAGCAATTGGTAACCTCGCACGCCCTAACCTTGCATTTTAATTGATATACTTGCTCATTGCATTCATATATCTTGCTTGGGACTTGGCATTTATTCATAAAGATCACATCTTTATCACCCCCTTTCCCTTTTGCATGCATTAAGACCTCATTTGTCATAAAAATGTAGTCTTTTTTCATAAAGGTGCATCATTTGCACCTAAAACCCCCATTTTCAAATAAAAATGTCATTTTTATGCATCATTTGCACATAAAAATCCAATCTTTTCAATAAAAATGCATCCTTTGCATTCAAAAACCTTTTCTAATGCATCATTTGCATAAAAATCCTATCTTTACGCATCACTTGCATAAAGATCATTTCTTTAAAAAAAAAAGCATCATTTGCTAAAACCAAAAATGTCATCTTTTCATTAAAGAGTCATTTTTCATCATGCATTTCCCCTTTCCCCCAACCTTGGAACGGACCGGTGTAAAAAGATCCTATCTTTACATCGTTCCTTCCATTAAAGGTTCACGATTTCTTTAGAAAGGGACACCTTGAACCCTATATCTCCGATTATCGCTTAAGAAAGAGTATGAAGCCTCTATACGAGCTCGACCGTCTTAAAGCGTAGGATTGATGGGCTAAGGACCCTCCTTTTCTAAAGAACCTCATCTTTGACCAAAAGAGAGTCATTCTCTCGATCACGCAAGTCCCGAGGGTCCCGAGGTTTAAAATGCGATGATCACAAGTCATAAGATGAGGACGGGATCATAATCCCGAATACATAAAATTCCAAGGAATCCCGAGCGACAACCAACAAATGGTTTGTACGTCCGGAAGACAACTTGGGACATTCCCCCCTTATTTTCAAACACATGCACACAAGAAAGCACGCAAGCAAGCACGATTAATGAAATCTCGGGAGACTTGCTCCGGCAAGGCACTTTGGGTGAACGCCAAACGTTCTTCCCAAGGGGTAACTTAACCTCCGAACCCATAAAACAACCTTTTTTTCAAAGTTTTGAGGTAATCAAAATGGCGTGGCGACTCCGTTTTTCAAATAACTCGGATGTCTTCAAACTCGCGTGAATCCAACACAAAATTTGAGCACCACATTCACAGTGAGCACGGAATCCTCTTTTTCGAGATCTGGAGTTTCAGCTGTCTTAGCATAGGGGCGGCGATCTTCTTTCAGTGCTTGATCTGTGGCCTTCTTATCTGCCTTGGGATTCCCTTGGAAAATTTGCCCAGATCGGGTCAACAGATTAACTTCCTCATCAGTTGTCTCTTGACTGGATTTCTTCAATGCTGCTAGGGTCAACGGGGGAGCCCTTTTGGCTATTGGCCATTGGTTCTGGCGGAGCCTAGCGACGAGGGGCCGAGCCAGACCGGCTCCTTCCTGGGCGGCTCCTTATAACCGCTTCCCGAGTCACGGCTTTTGGGTTTGGGGTTGTCTTGTTGCCCCTTGGATGGCCCACGAGCTAGGGCGTCCTCCGATTCACTCTCATGGCCGGCCTTGCTCATAGTTATCATGCAACAAGAGTCGCTATTGTCGGGACTCGGGGCTTTTCGATCTCATCCCTTGGATGGCCCACGAGTTATGGCTATCACCTCCATTTCATCGTATATCCTTTTTCTTTCAATCTTGCAAGTAGGGCAGCCACAAGTGAAGGATAGGCAACGTTCCCCTTCGGAGTTTGATGTAGCGGCTCGATAGATCTCGTGTCCAAATAAGGAGCACCCGGGGTCCATTGTCGGGCACCGGAGCAATTAGGAAGGCGTCATGTGGATTCATAGGTATGAAGGCCACCGGAGAGACGTTCGATCGATAACCCTTTTCGGTGATTGCGGGCACTCGCCGCGCTCGAGCGGCCCGGCCGTGACCCTTACGGTTGTTATGCCATCCGTTCTCGGGAAAGAAGAAAAAGATCCGATAACGTTTACGAATTCTTCATCTTACGGTGGCCGAAACCCTCCATTCCTGACCAGTGCTTCAATGAACCCTTTCCATTCACCAGTCAGGTTCTTATAAGGGACGTTGTGTTCTAGAATTTCAGATATGTATGGATCTGGGCGCGGGCTTTGCTATCCCTCATCCTCTGAAGTATCCGGACATTGACCGCATGTGCATCTTACGAGGTGCAGTTCTTGGGGGTCCACCCCTACCGGCATTTGACTTGCATTTTCCGGTGGTCCCTCATCGTCACTTGTTGACAACCAACCATTGTGCCTGGCTCCCATGGGCTCATTTCCGGCATGATTGTTCCAGATTGTTTCCGGATCGAGGGCCTCAGTTGACTCTTCACTCTTGTCATCATCATCATCGTCGCTGTCATCGGAATCTCCTTCTAATACTACCGGGATTTCGGCTGAGAGGGAACGCCGATCAAACCTGTTAGGGGAATATGGGTGTGTGCAGCCGCAAAAATTATCATATGTTCCCATTCCCGGAAGTGGCAATTGTGACTCAGCTTCTCCTCCCAGAAATTGCGGGGGAAGAGTGAGAGGGGGTGGCACGTATTTAACACCAGGTAGAATGTAGAAGGGTTCTTCCTCCTCTGATTCTTCAGTTTCACTGCCTTCGGGGTCGTATTTGACTTCTCCAATAGCCAGTTTGTGGAAGTGTACTAGCTCCGCATGCTCTTCGGCCTCTTTGCCGATAAGCCCCGCACAGCGCTCGCCTAAGCTTTCTTGTTCGATTCTTCTTGATTGTTCCAACCATCTTGTGTAAATGGTCCTCTCATATTTTGACCGGAATGACCTCAGCTTTTCGGTATTGGCCTTCCCTTCATCCGAAAAATAGCGGGCCTCGTATTCTTGCAAGGAGTCTCGACATGAGACCAAGATGGGTTGATTCGTTCGATATCCTCAAGGCCGAGGGGAATCCGAATTCGGGATCCTCGACGAGGTTGGCCACGGGTATTTGGGGGACCTTCACCAAGATCTTCCCGGGCATGCGAAGATTCTCCGCATTCAATCATATTCACTGATTATGGTTCCTTAGGCAGGGATTTTTGATCGTGTTAGGCCCCTCGGGCCTTCCAACTTTCCTTGCTCTATTAGCCCCTGGATTGCCTTTTTCAGAGTGAAGCAGCTTGTCGTCGATGTCCGTGAGCTTGATGAAAAGCACAATACTTTGTAGTATCCACGGGAGCATTCGGATTTACGGGTTGGAAATTCTCCAAAGGCCGCAAAGCAAGCCTTCTTTCACCGCCCCCTAAAGATGTCATTCAGAGGCATCCCAAAGTTTTCGAGATTCATGACCCGTGGTCCGGGCTCGGCTTTTTTCGGGAGCAAAAGGAGTTGTGTTATTACATTCCCGTCCCGCATAGTTAATCATTTCTTTGCCTTTGGCGGGAGCAAGAGTGTTTGCAGGAGGAGCCCGATATCCGTAGGCAGGTGCAGGCGGCCGGTTGCCGATTGTAGGCCTTTTCAAACTTAGCCGCAGAGTTAACCATGGCCCGTAAGTCTCGAGTATGGGAAGTGACTCGAGGGAGGCTCTCGATGTGGTTTCAAGCATGACCGGAAGATGTCCAGTTGTTCCTCTTCGGAAGGAGGGATGGCCATTTCACCGAAGTTTCGCATTCCACCGCTTGTAAAAGTCCCCAACATTCTCATCAGACGCCGCACCGTTGTTTGTAGGTCAACCCTATTTGTTTCCCATTCCAAGTTGGCCTTATATTTCTCGTGAAGGCATTGGTAATCCGGCCCCATGTAGCCCCGGCTTCGGGTTTCAAACGGAAGAACCACTTTAAGGCACTCGGACTTCAAGGATAGATCGAAATAGTCGCCTAACCGGCGATTGGTACATCCTTTCGCTTTCATCGCCAAGGTATATGTGTCCAAATGGGTTTTCGGACATGCGGTCCCCATCAAAGAGATCCAGATTAGGCATCACGAATTTGTGGGGCAGAGGAACAATGGAGTCCGGGTCCGTAGGCCGGATGGCGTACTTCTTGCGCCGGTTCGGCGACCGCGCTTTCATTTTCTTGTGTTGTTCCATGAACCAGGCCGGATGAGGGTCTTGTGGTGGAACCATGGCATTCAAGCTAGTGGCCGAGCTAGAGAGAGGAGCTACCACCGGAGGCAGACCGGTGGAGGGAACGGCCGATCCGGGACGTAGGTGAAAACCCCGTCCCGGGCCGAGTTACCCCGGGAGCATGAGTAGGAGCCTGACCAAAAGGATAGAACCTTGCGTCTTGCTGTTGATTTTCAACTGGAAAAGTAGGTGGAGGCAGCCCCGATGTAGCCGGATAACTTGGATTTCCGAGTGGGGCCCGTAAGTAGGCTTGAGTGCGGGCCGCCGTCCCGGATTGTTAAATTGCATGGCCGCTCGTGGTAAAGGTGTGTAACCCGGGGGTACTGCGGTCCCGGTGATTCGGATGACACCGGATGGAGGCTTGGTAACCCATAGAAGTCTAAGTGAGGAATGGATTTGTGTGAGGAGCAGCGAACTAGTACTGTTTCGAGGAGGGGCTCCCGACCGTGGCCTGTAACCAAGTTGTGGCGGCATTCCGAACCGCGGCCGTTGCCGTGAAGGTCCGGATTGATCGGTTCCGAACTGAGGTGGGATCCCGATTAGCTGTGGCATTTCGAGATAGCCCCAACCATGAGAAGACATTCCGTACCGATTTTGCCCCCACCGATTTGTGCCGTCGGGCCGCATGGATCCGGTGGTCTCGTGGTTGGGAGCCGGGCCGACCCGAAAATCGAGGAGCATGGGTTCCGGGTAGTGGCACCATAGGAGGTGGGTGGCGGCATCCCGGTGTAATCGGGCGACCGAGAGTGGGGTTGGCATCCTCGTCTTCTTCCACGGTGAAGGTGCCATCGGGATTGAGGCCGGCGGCCAAACCGTGACTCTTAATAGCCTCCATAAGGCCGTTTAGCCGTGCTTCTGTCGTAACCTCATACGTTCGCTAACCGATTCCCACCGTTGCTCGTCTCGAGGGGTCCCGGAGGCGGAGTGACGTTATCCCCATCATTACCGGCCGATGCGTACATTCGAAACCCGGAGTCGAACAAATGGTGAAGCCGACGATGCGCTTGACTCTTCCCAACCGATCAAACGGTGACCTCGGTGCCCGAAACCAAGCTTTGTGCGGAGTCAAGGGGGAAAGGACACGAAGGTTCGATGTCTCGGGAATGGAAGGAGGGTAGGTGTTTGGGCTTTTGGCTCATGCAACATGCGATTATTTGTTCACGTTTACTTAAAACATGTTTTATTAACCTAATCGGTTGGAAAAGATTGCTCTTCTTTTTCGCAAACTACTCGATCCCGGATCGGGGCCCCGTCACTACGTCTATAAGCCCCTCGTATTCCACCCGTATTTCGACCTCCCAGGTGGACAGCCCCGGGCGAGGGTCCTATAGGGCAAGCGGGTCCCACCGACCGAAAGAAAACGATCCTAAAAGTCCGGCGGGTAATCGAGTCTTAACGAGCATTCGATGTAAATTACGGACAAAGCCGACGTCAAAAGTCAAGATCGTGTCCGAGGGCTCGATGAAAAGTCGGCATGATTTGGACCGATAAGCGTCCACAATTGATCTTGACTTGTCGTCGCTAAGCCGTAATTAGGCATGGAATATTCATTAATCCTTGATGACTCAAAGTGTCAATGCCGGGAGTCGTGTATAATTTGTGCCAGCCGAGCCGAAGTCAAGGCGCCGGTCAATATCTTGGTCAAAGTCTCGCGGCGGAAAACCGGCGAGAACTTCGACCGATAAGGGTCCCCGAAAGATATTGAGTCGGTATGCCGACAAAGGCTTGAAAGGAAAGGTCTATACACACAGACAGGGCATGACACATACCGTACTAAAAACCAACCGGGTCTCGGACAAAGTGTGTCACGGACAAGTGCATGGTCGACACGAGGCTCCATGGGATGTTTGGGTAGTCCCGTGCTCATCCGAGAGGCGTAATAAGACCAAACGGACCGCGACAAGGATTTCCTGTTAAGGACGTAGTGTGCAAAGTGTACGGTCACGTGCGCGTAGTGTGCAAGCAGTCTATATTCTTTTTCTGAGTAAAATAGAGATTTTTTTATGTGTCTTAAAAATATGATGCATGATTTTTTTTTTTGAAAATTTTCTTTTTTTTTTTGAAAATCCTCTTTTTTTTTTGAAAATCCTTTTTTTTTTTGAAAATTTTAATGAGCACATAAGCACGAAAATTCCGACAGTTAGGGACATTATTCCGACAGTCAAAATTTTGACTTTCTCCGAGGCGGCCAAAACAACACGAAAACTGTGCAAAAATCAACACACACACAAAAATGATTTTCAAAGCCGGGACGGAAGCTTGACCCTCAAAAGCTTTTTTTTTTTGAAAACGGTGATACCGGTACGTGGGATTGTTAAACCACAATTTATCCCCGACTCGTGTTAGGAGGCGATAACGGGAAGTTTAATGGTTTCCACCAATATACCAAGTATAATTTTTTTAAAAAAAAAAGCTTAGTCCCCAGCGGAGTCGCCACTGTGATGAATGTGTCGCCATTTCTCGCGGGAATGGAATTCGATTCCTTTCGTAGTTTCTTTGAAAAAAACCAAATAAGACCCGGGAAAAAGAACGGAGTCGCCACGCCATTTTTGTTTTAAGGGCCAAAACTTTGAAAAAAGCCCGAGATCAGAAATTTGGGTTCGGAGGTCATGTTACACGCCGGGAAGGACGTTAGTGTGCACCCGGAATGCCTCGTAAAACGAGTCTTCCAAGCTGAAAATCATTTGTGTGTGTGTGTGTGTGTGTTTTGGCCAAAATACTTTGAAACTCAGAAAAGTAAAAATTGGGATATCTTTTTAAGACTTTAAACTGATCCCATGATTTTTTGGAAGATTTTTGGATTGAGATTTGGTACTCAAAAGACCTTTTGAAGTTGAGAGCCATTTCTGTCAGAATGAAAAAGGCAGTGGACCTTTGATTTTGAAATGGATTCAAGGGTCTTAAAACTTCATAATCTGGATAAACTCAGAGAATGAAAGTTGTTCCAGACACCTTAAATAAGATTTTTGCGAAGTAATTTTCCATTTTGGAGAAGATTTGAGGGGTCAAAACTTTCTGGAAACCTCAGATATGAGATCTGGATTACCAGAAGCTGATGAACTAGCCTCTGAAAGAAAATTTGAAAAGAGGAGTTTTACTCACCCAAAAAATAAAGTAAAAATATTTATGGAAAGATCTGGATGTTGGCTACAAAAAGTGTTTTGTAGTCAACACCAAATTCCACATTTATCTGTGTCCAAAAAATTAGACCATGGACTGAGGTCTGAGAAAATTGCTACTGGACAGCAACTTCTCAAGAAAGAAAATATGATTTTAAGGGGGATTTTGCATCCATGCTTGTCCCCATTTCCCTAGGTTTTGGTTAGTGATCACTTGACATTTTAGTGGTGAATCAACTATACCAAACCATCCTTGGGGTACATTAGGACTAAGCACTTCATTTGCTTGGGAAGGGGATTTTTAGCCTTTGAAAATGAGATTTGATGCTTGAAAATGGTTTTTAGGGTTTTGAAAATGAGTTTTCTTTGAAAGAAAGTAAGAGAACTTGAAAATAATTTTGATCTTTGTAGAAGATCATCCATGGAGATGGTCTTCCATGGTGATCTTCTTAGATCTAAAGCAAGAAGATGAAAGAACTACATTTTGTAGTTTGCAAATGCATGCATGGTTGGAGTTTAGGGTAAGGAGAAGGAGGGTTTACCAATCTTCCTTGTGTTCTTGAGTTTTTGGCTTGAGTGTATGAGTGTTTAAGGCTTAAGTATGAGAGTGAGTGGATGAGTGTGAGTTGGGAAAGATTGGAGAGAAAATGGTGACAATTCTTGAAGAATTCTCACTGTTTTCTCTCTATATTTCGCCAGAGGTTCGGTGCACTGGTGTTGTGGTTCCTTATTTTTGTGACTCGGAGGGCTCAATTTATAGCCCTCTCGAAAGATGCAAACCTATCCGCGCGGATGGGATCCTTCACGTGCACTCGTTCATTAAATGCAGCCCAAACTTTGGACAAGAGGAATATTTCTTTTTGAAATTTCAAATTAATGTACCGCCTTTTATTGTTCCCAGCCATTTCTATTTGTGGTTTTATTCCTTTTGTTTTACTTTTTGAGATTCTTTTTGAGGTTTAACCTTAAATAACAATGCCCATTTTACCCTCACTTTGTTAAAAAAGTTAGGATTGTTAGGAATTGTTAGAAATGTTATAACTTTCGTTAATTTTCTAACGAAAATTCTAACAAGCTCAAATTGGAGCACTTACAGTCGCTACAACCGTTTCGAACGTCGTTATCGAAATGTAGACGCCTCCGTCTAACGGGGTTCGATACGTTTTAGCCCCTCGATCCTCTTCTCTTTCCGTAAGAGAAGTAATCACGGGTTAAAACGGCGTTCCGACCCCGTTCCGTTTACTTTATCGTCATTTACCAATTCCGGATCGATCGATCCGTTGATCGTCATTTAATTTCTGTCATTTACAATTCCGAGTCGTTTGACTCGTCGATCGTCTTTTACAATTTCGAGCCAATTGGCCTCGTTGATCGTCATTTACAATTCCGGATCGTTTGATTCCGTTGATACCGCACTTTAAATACTGTCATTTACAAAGTCCGACCCGTTTGGATCGTGATAGTATTTACTTTTCAAAGTCCGAGTCGCAACCCGATTCGTTGATCGCATATCATTTAATACGCATTTTTCCCGTAAAAATCGTTAACAATGTAATGCCCGGTTCAAAACCGGAGTTCGTCCTTCGAACTCTCTTTCAAAAACGCGCAAAATGACGTTTGGCCCCCAAACGCTCATCTTCAAACTAAAAGCCGCCATTTGATACTTAAAATCATTTAATACGCATTTTTCCCGTAAAAATCGTTAACAATGAATCGCCCGGTTCAAAAATCGGAGTTCGACCTTCGAACTCCTTTTCAAATTCAAAATCGACATTTGCCTACTCAAAATCGACGTTTGTCACGCAAACTCTCATTTCCGTCTCAAAACCGATGTTTGTCATTCAAACGCTCGCCTTTTCAAAGTCACCTAATCAACGTTTGACATTCAAACCAAGATTAAGCTTGTCATTCAAGCCCCCATTTCAAAACACACACACACACACACACACACACGTTTTCGAGAAAGGTAGAAAGACTCGTCATGCGAGGCGTTTCGGGCGATCTCGTAATACTTTACCCGAAACGTAACGTGACCTCCGAACCTAAAAATCTCTGGTACTAAAAAAGCTTTTTACTCATTTTTGCTACCAATAAAAATGATCCCCTGTTTTCAAAGCCTTTTCCTAAGTTTTTGCTACCAATAAAAACGACACCATTTTCAAAAGCCGTTTCTCAACGTTTGGGCTCAAAATACAAAAACCGCGTGGCGACTCCTCATTTTTCCTTCCCATGAAGCGAGGTCTCAGACACCAACCCTCCGCGAAAGATAACCGCTTTCGCTCGCGCGAAATTCGGGTAATTTCAGATAGCCCTATCCTCGAAGTACAACATAGCACTTCTGATTTCCTGTTCAGCGGCTTTGAGATCGAGAAAGAAAGCACTGTGAATGCCATAGAAACTTGCAACGAAAACGATTACTCCAAGGCATCTTGGTTTTCCGGAAACCTTCATGTCTGGAAAATGATGCAAGCAAAAGGATACTTTCCTGGCTTGGGGCTTGGAAAGCACTTACAAGGGATAACGGAACCACCACCGGTTCCCCCACCTCACACAAAGCATGGCCTAGGATACATCATTTCCATCCACGATGGGGATGACGAAGAAGAGTGGGACTTCACTCAAATCAAGTGGGAAGGAACCGCATACAAAGGCCACAATGACCCAAAGGCCAAGAATTACAACCTCGAGCCATATCGAAAGACACTCAATGGCTACTTCATCCGGGAAGGAGAAAGTACTCCCTACTTTATCTTTTCAGAACCATGGACTGATGATAAAGGAAAGCGCCAACCGGGCTTTGAAATCTTCAGCGACTGCGATGCTTCTCCAGATGAAACAGAACCCGTCTCACTAATCCCTAATGATTTGTGGGGCACGAAGGCAGAAATGACAAGCGAATGGGACTTTGTGTTGGGAGAAGACATGCTGCGACAGTTTGAAGACCTGTGCCGGTTAGAAGACAGCCAGATCCATGCAATCTCCAAGGGGGACGCTCCAACTATTGATTACACAAGACTAATACAGAAATGTGATGAGCCAATTCTAAACTGGCACGTCACCGGAGGACCAGTTGTTGATGAAGACTTCATGATCAAAGAGCTTGGTTGCACTCCCCATCCCCGCAGGAAGATAGGCCCTGTAACTTTCACATTAGAAGCAGGCTCCACCTCTGATGAACTCACTCAAGAGGAAATCGAGGCGGTGGCCGAACATGTATTCCCTTACTTCCTTAATGAAAACTTTGATCTTTCCGAGTACCCTGAGATTGCTAACATCGTGAATGATGAATTAACTAATAATAATCAATATAACGAACACGTTAATAATGAATCATACGATGAGATAGATCAAGAAAATGAACAAATCTTAAAAGAATTAGCTAAGCAAGTAGGTCGTTGTGGAAAGAATGGCCCTGTTGACGACGAGGAAATGCAAACGGTTAATCTTGGGACAACGGAAGACCCCAGAGAAACAAAGATCGTCAGCTTCTTCAAGGGAGAAGACAGAGAGACCTTGACGCAGCTCCTCAGAGAATATGTCGACGTCTTCGCTTGGTTCAACAAAGATATGCCTGGGTTGAATCAGTCAATTGTGGAGCACAAGATACCACTGCTACCCAATGTCAAGCCAGTCAAACAGAAACTACACAGAATCAAGCCGGAATGGTCAATGCAAGTGAAAGAGGAAATCATGAAGCTCTTGAACGTAGGGTTTATCAAAGTGATCGAGTATCCGAAATGGCTAGCAAACACGGTACAAGTAGCCAAGTCGAATGGGAAAATACGAGTCTGTGTTGATTTCAGAGATTTGAACAAGGCATCCCCTAAAGATGACTTCCCGCTACCGAACATAGACATGTTGGTCGACGCCACAGCCGCATACGAAGTCCGCTCATTCGTAGACGGTTTCGCGGGGTATAACCAAATCCTCATGGCAGAGGAGGACCAGCACAAAACAGCATTCACCACACCCTGGGGGACGTTCTGTTACACGGTCATGCCGTTTGGTCTCAAGAACGCTGGGGCTACTTACCAAAGGGCAGTCACTACACTATTTCATGACATGATCCACAAAGAAATAGAAGTATACGTGGACGACATGATTGTACACTCAAAAGGGACAGATGGTCAGCACTTCAGAGATCTCAGAAAATTCTTCAATCGACTGAGACAGCAGAAGATGAGACTCAACCCCGCCAAATGCTCATTCGGAGTGGTCGAAGGGAAAGTCTTAGGGTACATGGTCACAGAGCGTGGCATAGAAGCAGACCCCGCCAAGATAAAAGCCATCATAGACATGCCTCCACCCATAACACAGAAAGAAGTAAAGGGATTCATGGGTAGACTTCAATATATCAGTCGATTCATCAATCAACTGACTACAATGTGCGATCCGATCTTCAAGCTACTTAAGAAAAACGCACCTCAAGAGTGGACCGAAGAATGCCAAGAAGCATTCGAGGAAGTGAAGCACTACTTAACTTCCCCGCCCATCCTAGTTCCACCACACAAGGAGAAGCCCTTGACGTTGTACCTCATGGTCACTGACAACGCACTAGGGGCTATGCTCGCTCAAGAACAGCCTACCTCACACACATAGAATGCCATCTATTTCGTCAGCCGCAGATTCCAAGGCAGCGAAATCAACTACTCTCCACTCGATAAGTCTTGCGCTGCTCTTGTTTGGGTATCACAAAGGCTAAAGCACTATATGGAAGCCTTCCCGGTTCATCTCATTGCAATAATGGATCCATTGAAATACATCCTAGACAAATCAAATTTGTCTTTGAGACTGGCCAAATGGTACTTCATGCTCGCGGGGTATGATATCACTTATGTCACTCAGAAATCCGTTAGAGGGAGTGTATTCGCAGATCAGTTGGCCGAATTTCCTTGCGACGAACTGAAGGGGGAAGTCTCGCGATTCCCTGATGAGGACATCATGGGTATAGAAGAAGAAAATAAGTGACAATTATTTTTCGACGGCACAGCCAACAAGAGAGGGTTCGGCATCGGAATGTTGTTGGTTGACCCTAACGATATCTATACTCCACTGGCAATACGTCTTGACTTTGATGCTACCAACAACACCGCAGAATATGAAGCTTGCATAGCGGGGCTTGAGGCAGCCCTAGAGCGCAATGTGACTGAACTCGAGGTATTTGGGGATTCCAAGTTAATCATCAATCAGACACTGAAGAAGTGGAGGGTCCAAGATCCAACCCTTCAAAGATACAGTACCCACCTCCAAGAGTTGGCACAACAGTTTCAGGATGTCTCATTCCACTATCTCCCTAGAGACAAAAATTGGTTTGCTGATGCATTGGCCACGCTCGCTTCCTTGGTTGAAATTCCTAAAGGGAAGGCAGTCAAACCTTTCAAAATAACACGGCGTGCAACTCCTGCCTACTGCGCCGTTATAGATCTCCATGACTGCAAAGACAAATGGTTATCCGAATGTACCATTGTTGAGAACTCCGAAGAGAAACCGTGGTACCATGACATTTGGCATTTCATCCTAGATGGAACCATCCCACCTGAGACGGACCCTGTAAGACTCCATCGCCTTAAGAGGTTGGCCGCTAATTACGTCATCACTGCTGGCCGTCTATTCAAGAAACATTCCCAAGGAAACCTCCTTTGTGCCACCGAGGAAGAGGCCCGAGAAATAATGACCATGTTCATCAAGGCATATGCGGAACCCACATGAGCGGAAACATGCTCGCCAAAAAGATCATCAGACAAGGGTACTTTTGGTTAACCATGGAAGCCGACTGTACCAAAATGGTCAAGAAGTGCCACAAGTGTCAGATACACGCCAACCTTCAGCACGCACCGCCTTCCCTGCTGCACCCTATGACTTCTCCTCGATCGTTTTCTACATGGGGGCTAGACGTGATTGGAAAGGTCACACCCACAGGAGCCAATGGACACTGCTTCGTTCTAGTAGCCATCGGCTATTTCACTAAATGGGTCGAGGCTGCCTCCTACAAGGTTTTGGATGCTAGAAAGGTTGCAGAATTCATCAAATGCAACATCATATGCCAATATGGGGTCCCGCAAGAGATGATATCAGATAATGGGTCGCATTTCGAGAAGGAAACCGATCGCCTCTTAACCGAGTACAAAATCACAAGGCATAAGTCGTCTCCTTACAGGCCTCAAACAAACGGAGCAGTTGAAGCCGCAAACAAGACAATCGAAACCATCATCAGAAAAATGGCAGTCACTGGAAAAGACTGGCCCGACAAGTTACCATTCGCACTATGGGGATACCGCACTTCAGTCCGGACAGCTACAGGGGAAACTCCCTATGCCCTCACATTCGGAATGGAGGCTGTCTTACCAATAGAATTGGAAATACCATCACTAAGGGTTCTCCTAGAAAACCAAGTGAATGAGGTCGACTGGTTAGAAAGCAGATACGAAGAGTTGGCCCTGCTAGACGAAAGGAGGCTGAAAGCAGCCGAGCACACTCAAGCTTACCAAAGAAGAATGGCAAGAGCTTTCAACAAAAAGGTCAAGACAAGGAACATCAGAGTAGGCGACTTGGTTCTCCGTGAACATCGTCCTGGACCTTTCAACCCGCTAGGCAAATGGGGACCAAGATGGATAGGACCCTACATCGTAAAGAAGATATTCTCTGGGAGAGCCCTTCAGCTGGTGGACCTAGACGAAGATCAACTACCGAAGCCGGTCAACATGGACAAGCTCAAGAAAAACTTCGCGTGACTTGGCCTCCTAAAAATCGCTCGCTAGTTTGAAAATCCCGAAGAGGACGGCCTAGGCAAAAATTAGAGCTTGCACAAGAAAAGAAGCCCGCTAGATTGAAAACCCGAAGGGGCAGTCTAGGCAAAAGAAAGGGTGTGCAAGAAATTTAAAAAAAAAAAAAAGAAGAAGAAGAAGAAGGGGGGCCTTGTCTCGCGCGAGATTACCCTTCGGCCTGAAACCATATTTTGTCCTTTTTTCTCTCAAAAATGAACTACGTTAGACCTGAGCCTCTTATTTAATTGCTGTAAAAGAGGAACGTAGGCAGCCTCCAGGTTCGGTCTAATCAAATAAATAAATCTACTTTTATCCTTTTATTAATCGAATGCATTTTATTAACGGCAAAAGGGAAATCCTAACCACAACGACTAATTTACTAAGCTAACAACTATGAAAATAAAATACTAATAAAGCAAAACTATTGATCTATCAAAGCAATCTCTTGGTAATCCTTAAGATCTAGCATTTCATTGACTTGGTAGGCCGGCGGACATGATCACCACCGTCTTCGCGATCCTTCTTGCGCTTTGAGCCCCTCAAAGCAGAACATCCCTCGAGGCGATTAAAGACAGACTCCGAAAGCCTCTTTAAGACATTGGGCCTATCTAGAGCTTGCGTCTTTCCAGGCATCCCTTTACCTCGCCTCTCGTACCAATCCCCATCGAGAAAATCCTGAGTTGGATCAGTTCGCACATTAGCCGGATCAGACTGAGCCTCGCTCCTTCGCAAAATACTGCTAGCTACAAAAGAATCCCCTAGTAGTGAAAGCCGCAGATCATCAATCTTCTCCACACTAGGGTGGCCGGTATGAAGAAGCCAATCCAAATACTTGTCGGATAAGAAGATACTTGCATTAAAAGTCCGAAGGTTTGACCAGCGGTCCCGACTAGTTCCTTCACCCCATGCTTGAGCTAGCACCTGCACAAACTCTACACCAATATAAGACACATCGCGAGAGGCACCTTCGAAAAGATAAGTGTCCTGCTGCTGATCAAACTAACGGAGCACCCGTTTGGGAAAATAAAAGGAGGAATCTCGCAAACCCGGAAGAACAACCCTGTCAAAACCCTTGGTATTGGCAGTTTCAGTCTTCGCAATCAACTCAGCCCATTCATCTACCGAAAGATCCTTGATCAACAACTTTCGTGTATGATAAGTGAAAGGAGAATATTCCAACGGGGGACCTACCAACTTGAGATGCTCCCTAAGCCAAATGGTCAACAAAAGAGGACTCCCTTGAGTCATGGCACCGGTCTTATGCAGCTCATCAAGACCATGCAAGGTTTCACCTAAGATTAGCGGAATAATGTTCCTAGAACGTTTTCTTGCCTGCAGAACAATTTCCACCAATTGGGAGTCAACCAAGCCATCCCTGCATGTAAACAAAACATCTCCGAAAAGAGAAAGGGCCAGAAAGTTCCGTTTGTAAACATGAAAGGCATCATCATCTGAATCTCCGCTGAATCGCTCAGGAAAAGAAGAACAATCTACCCACCTACGGTGAACCAACTCGTAACAAGTATCAAGGGGGATCCCTAGTAATTCATTCAAGGCCTCCGAATGACTCCTATTGTATTTAGGAACAACAATCTCATCGGTCAAGGCCATATCCAAGATAATGGCAAATTTCTCGACAGTAGGCACCATCTCATTCAAAGAAAAATTGAAAAGATGAATAGAGGGATCCCAAAATCGAGCAAAGACTTCGCGTAAGATTCCAATCCGGTTGGAGGTTCTTCAAAGTGAAAAGGATTCTGAATCCAAATTCTGCAATAAACCTGTTGCGCGATCGGTTGCGAAACGACCTCCCAAAATCTCTTGATGCTTGCTTAAAAGATTCGACCACCTCAGATGACAAAGAAAAATATCAACAATCATGGACGTTGGGGCAATCTCCTTGGAAGCCATGGATCGCAGGATTGGAAAAGAAGACAAGAACTTCACCCTAACATAATATCTCTAGAGTTTGAAAGGCTAGGATGAGTTATCTGGCCGGACTACAGGGTGATTTTATAGGAAAAACTGACAAAATCCTGTTCGAAGAAGGAAGAGGATTCTGCCTGGGTAGCGTGTCTCGCGCGAGATACCTTGTCCCGCGCGATACATCGCTACGGCAAAACAGCAACAGTTCTGCACAAACAGCAATCTAGCCCCGACTTGACGAAGCAAGTCTCGAAAAACCTGTACATACAGTTCCCAACATACAGTACAACACCAAATTCAAGCTCAAAATTGTGGCCTTGATGGCCATTCCATTCCATTTCAAAAACATGGAAAGTCGAGAAAGTTAATAAACTAACTAATTAGACCTAGGTTTAGGGATTAAGAAAACCATGTTTTTGTGCTACCTACTTGTTTCTAACAGGTACCAAAGAAAAAGAAAAATTGTCTGGGCCCACACGGCCAATATGTACAGATCATCAGAAATCAAATAGAGAGAAAAGGAGGGGGTCAAGCCATCAGATCACCCGAGCTACCGGCACCTCCGCCATCACCACCACGAGGACTACCATCCCTCCTCGATCTCTTGGCTCCACAAGTTGGAGTCACCGCAGAGGCCACCGTCGAGGCCGCCAAAGAAGCCTTTTGGAACAGCCTCTCAGACAGGTCCGACACCAAGGCCATCAGTCCCGCCATCTTGGTCGCTCCACGGTTATAATCGGCCGCGGACATGGTGACCTGACAACAAAAGAAAATAAATGCTCAGATGAAGTCGGACATGTACACTTATATGGACGAATACGAGAGATAATACAAACAAAACATACCGAGGAGACATCCGGCGGAAGGCGGTAACCCTCGGGAATGTGGTCCAGAGTCGGGATATGGCCCATCATCGGCATACTCCCCATCATGTACGTGTAGCTCAGGGGACCAAAATCCGGCACGAAGGGCAGAGAACCAGTAGACTGAGAAGAAGTGCTGGGGGCTGATGAACCTGAGGCAGAGGCAGAGGCGGAGCCACGAGCATGCGATCGCCTAGCGCCCACCAGAAGGGGACCCATCAGTCGAGGCAAGAACTCCTCATAGGAGGCCCCATGGACAACACAAGCCATCGCCGCATCACCCACCAGGAGACTAGCATAATCGTCGTCTGGAATGGAGTGGGTGGGGTACATCGCCCTCGGCGGATCCGCCGGCACCATATATGGTAGTCTACCCCGGCCATGCTGTGGGAAGACCCGCTCACCAAGATACATAGTATCTCCCTCCAGAGATGCCAGCATCCTCTGCATCTCAGTGGCATCCCAAGCACGATGGACCTCCCGCTCCAACAAGGTCCATGGATAAAGGCCTAGCCGTTCAAACTCAAAAGTATCCAACATGGTCCGCGCCTCCGCGACCGTCAGGGTCCACTCCTGATCCTCATCATCATCAACACTCCGATTAGGGTGGCTCCACCTCCTGATATCCGGAAACAAAGGATTCTGGCTCTCCAGCTCAAACTTGTACAGCCCAAGGACAGTATAGCCCCATATCTGCACAAGAAAACAGAACGGATTCAGTAGAGAATACAGAAAAAGTATACAAATAAAGGACGAGAACAGAAATAGGAGCATACCTCCCAAGCATAAGAATACCCCGACAGGGTATCCCTGGTGTGCCTGCACGCCTCGTCCATGGCGTGATAACAGAAAGCCAGCCCCGCTGAGCCCCAATCGTATGTACTCACCTCATCCAGATTCACCAACAAACCTAACAGAGAAAGACGGGCCGTAGAGGAGTGGTTCGCAAAGATGGTCTCAGAAAGAATGTACCAGAGGGCACCCCTCACCAACCGATCAGTAACTGCATTCGGCTTCTCCGCATAATCCTCAATTTGACGCCGGAGGGGTGTCAACTCAGCAGCAAACCCCTTAACCTTGTTAGGGGAGAAACCGATCAACTGCCTCCACACGGTGGGGCTCGCAGGCTTATAACCCGTAGTCTTCGGCAGGGGCTCGCCGGCAAACTCTAACCCCGTGATAGCAAGGAAGTCCGTCGGAGTCATCGTCACTTTCCCAAAGCGCAAATGAGCGATGTGGGTAGTATCCCACCACCTCTCCCTGATCGCCTGAAGGACTTGGGGAGTCCGTCTCATCCCCTGAAGGTTATCAACAAAAGTCAATAGCCCCGTTTGGGCCACCCTATCCCGAACACCATCAAGATCCTTGATCTTGTTCCATACGTCTCTAGCCAGTTTTGGGCTCCCACGGCAATTCTTCGTCGCCCTGAATGACTGCAAAACAGAGAAGGAGCAAAAAGGGCAATGTTAGAAATTATTCTATGGCAAAAACTCAATGAAATAAAAGAAAATTTTCATTGGGGCATTTCATCGAACACTTGGCATGCGTACAAGAAAAGCTTGCCCAAGGATGCAATGGATGACCCGAATTAACCCATCCTACAATGCATGATGTGTAGGAGACTCATACGCACACAATGCAGCAACAAGCATCCAACAAAATGCACAAAAATCAATACATGCAAGAAGGAACCCAGTTCTAAGCATAGACAAGAACAAGAAAAGAATGGCCATTGATGGAATTTGAATTCAAGAAAAAGTGGGTTCAAGCTCAATGCAATATGAGAAACAAGAGGTGGGAAAGAAACTCTTACCAAACCTTCCCGAACGGCGGTGGAGATGTGCACGTGCCTATCGAATGTGAGGTCGTCGCGAGGATAATCCTTCCCTAGCAAATAACTCCCCAAAATTGAATTTCTTCCTTCTTGAGCCATTGATTATGGAGAGAGGAGGGATTGAGAATTGATTGGAAGGAAGAACCAACAAACAAGTCACAAAAAATTACAGAGAAAATGACCTTGGCTCGAGCTAGGGGGGGAATTTGAAAAGAATGTTTTCAAATTAAAAAGAGGAGCTGCTGTTATATTAGCCCCGACAGTACAAGTCTCGCACGAGGTAAGATGTATCGCGCGAGATATGCCTTCTGGAAATTGACAAAATTGTCCCCGACAATAAGCACCTACGCAATGTCAAAATTCAAAATTTTGACACATTTACCCTTGGAAATGATACACTAGCAAGAAAACGTGGAAAAATCGGCACCGCAAGTCACGGAACGAGCCAAACGTGACATACGCACGATCGCCCGGTACAGCACCAGTCGCCCGAAAACCAACTGATCCAAAAATCAACTCAATCCACATGATTCAGAGCCCAGAAAGGTGAATCATCAAATTAAAAGCTCGGTCCAACGCCCAGACAGGTGGATCGTCATCAGAGAGAAAAAAAAAAGCCCGGTCCAACGCCCAGACAGGTGGATCGTCATCAGAAAAAAAGAGCCCGGTCCAACGCCCAGACAGGTGGATCGTCATCATAAAAAAAAGTCCGGTCCAACGCCCAGACAGGTGGATCGTCATCAGAAAAGCCCGATTCAACGCCCAAACAGGTGAATCGTCATCCTCAATAACAAAAAGCCCGATTCGGAGCCCAGAAAGGCGAATCGTCACAAAACCGACAGGACTCAAAGGACCGGACAGGTGAGCCTTTGTTTTCTAACATATTTCCCCGCAGGTTCGGAGCCCAGATAGGCGAATCTTCAGACAGGCAGGTATATTCAGAATTGGGTCTTGATTTGATTCCTCAGTATGAATTTACCTTTTCAAAAACAAAAATCTCCTCGATTTTCAAAATGATTTTCTAAATGCCTAAAGCAGCCTTTTCGTGTTTTGGAGTCGAACTACGTCATGGTCTGATTCTCCGATAGAGATACGTAGGAAGCCGTGCGGCCCGACCATCCCGATGTTCAGAATGATGTCTTTTCTATCGTCGACATGACTTCTTTCATAAGACTTGTCGACGAGGGGCTCTGTAGACACCCCATTCTGAACACATCGTATCAAATTTATACCTCTAAGTCTCAATTTGAGTCAAGAAGTAGAAATCCACCATTTCATCATGTTTCGTTAAGTTTTGACTAACCACCGTTAGTTTGGACTAAACTGCATACGAGACAGCGATGGAAGGACAGATTTGTCCACAGGAACAATATCTCGCCGCGGAATGGCGTGTCTCGTGCGAGATATTGTCCCTCTGCAGCATGCATATGACAGTTTCCTCGTCGATTTCAACCTCTTTTCGGGATAAAACTTCATCCATCCGGCCAACCAATAGAGTTTGGAGTCTGGAAGCTTCTTGAAGTGTTTGATCTCATCTTCAACACTTCTCCAACCCCTATAAATACTTGGTGACTTCCAAGGTTCAAGGGACCACGAATTTTCACAACACACATACATTTTGTTGGTTTCTTTCCCTGAAAGATTCCTACAAAATCACCCTAAAAATTACCTCAAAGTTTGTTTGTCAACCTTGTTGATAAACAAACATTAAGATCCAAGTCAAGGACTGAGGCGAAGCTCTGTCCGTATCAAGATTCGATTCTAAACTTGAGTCGAAACTCTGCCCAAATCACCTCACGCAAGGTAACCCCCTAAATCCCTTTCTAATTGATTATTAGAGTGGTATAAATCTATTGAATCTAGGATCGGCCTAGAGCCTCTCCAAATCATGGGGACGGTCTCAAAGCAATCGATCCTATATTCCGTTTAACCCCGTTAAATGGATCTTTATTTGTTATATTTGAAATCTTCTTCTTTTCAAAAAACCTCTCTTTTCTTTAGCAAGACTGAAATTACCCGGGATCCGTCTCCCGCGCATCTCGCATTCGCGTGTCGCCGTTTCGGGGAATGTTCGCCCGGATCCGAGAGGCAGCGCGTTCGCGCCCCGGCATCTGGCTTTTATTCCCGCTTTGCAGCGTTTTCGGTTGGAGGTGTCTCGCCGTGTTTTGCTTTGTAGAGTCGCCACGCCGTTTTTATTATTAAGCCCAAAACATTGAAAAAGGGCATCAGTTTAAAAAGAATAATAAACTGTTTTTGTGTGATGAGATTTTGAGTTCGGAGGTCAGATGACTCCTCGGGAAGAGAATATTAGAATCTTAGAGCTCACCCGAGTCGCCTCGTAAAAACGAGTCTTTCGGATACCCCTAATATTCTTTAAATGTTGTGTGTGTGTGTGTGTGCTTTTAAAAATGCATGCTGTGTCGGATGTCTACATTGTACACTGCGTATTGAAATGTATTGAAATAGTGTAGGAAGGAAGCCTTACCAATGTTGGTTCGTGTCTGTCTTCCGCCGGGGAATAGTGTTTGAGGATGGATTGATGTTCCGGTACGGACGGGATTGCCGGGAGGGGCCGGTTGTCTGCGGACAGAGTTTCGGCGTGAGTTGAGATTGTAGGCTGCGTTCGGGCAGAGTTTCGGCGTGCGTTGAGGTGGCAGGGGTCACTCGGGCAGAGGTTCGGCGTGCGTTGAGGTGGCAGGAGTCACTCGGGCAGAGTTTCGGCGTGCGTTGAGGTGGCAGGAGTCACTCGGGCAGAGTTTCGGCGTGGTTTGGGATCGCCGGTTTGACTCGGAAAGAGCTGGGACGCCTCGGGAAAGACCAGGCAAGGCCTTGGAGTACCATGAGGGGCCTCAGAGTACCTCGAGAGTGCCTCGGGGCAGCGCGGGAGCGTCGCGGGAGCGCTCGGAGAGGCTTCGGAGCACCACGGGGGGGCTTGGAAGGCCTCGAAAGGATCCGAAAGGGGCCGGGATTGCCCCGAAGGGTCTTAGAGGGGAGCCTGAAGGCTAAGGGAGGAAGAGAGAAGAGGAAGGTGTGAAAAATGAGGGAGGGGGAGCCCTCTATTTATAGTAGGAAAAAATTGCAAAGAGGTCCGTACGGACCTCCCATGTTATCCAGAATTTTGGTTTTCCTCGATTTGAGGGAATATGTGATGATGGTGAATATTCTGGAATTATGATGTCCCCTAAGCAAAGAGGTCCGTACGGACCATCTTGGCATGCAAAGAGGTCCGTATGGACCAACCATGCATGAGGGTAATCATTTTCTCCCGGATTTGAGGGAATATTGTGGACTTTAAGGGGATTCTGTAATTATTAAAGCAAAGAGGTCCGTACGGACTACTTATGCTTTTCCAATTTCCTGAAAATTCCCAAAAGGTCCTTCTGTCCCTTTTTATCCCAGAAAGGCCCCTCCCTTTATTTGGTTGAGGGTTTTGAGAGGGTTTTGAGTGCCATAGGTCTTCGAGACTGTGCTTGTGAGTCTGCGGTGTTTCCTGTGTGTTCGGCAGAGGGTGATCCAGATTGGGGTACTTACAAAGACCGATCTCCGAATTGGGTGGAATGGATGCTCCTTGACCTACCCATTCCATAACCTAAGCCCCGAACCCAATCTCTTTCAAAAAAAAAAATGGTTTTTCTATGTTTTCCAAACAATAATATAGGTGGCGACTCAAAAAATCAATCACGACGCTCACACCTTCGCCTTTTCCACTCTCGCCCTTTCTTCTCGCCCTCTAGCCTGCCTGACTCTAGAGTCTGTCTGAGAAGTATGCACATCCATATCCCTTTCAGATCCCCCACCAGCGCGAACCTCCTTGGGGTTTGGGGTAGCCAAAGTCAAATTCTGAGCAGCCTTGGAATGGGTGGCTTTATCTTGACCCATTTCAACAACTTGCAAACTGACAAATAAATAATCATGCCAAACAACCACCTTTACAAACAGAAAAAGGACTGACAACTTTTTAAACAACACCTCTGACAAGAACTTCCCTTATACCAACAACAAATCCACCAGACACTTCAACAGACCAAGCAAATTGACACTACCAGAAAACACCACGCTGACAGCCACTGACAGAAGACTTCTTACAATTTTATGGGCAAGAACAAGAAACAGTGCACCACCTTCAAATAAACCACCAACAACCATCAAACTCCACTGAACCACACAAAGAAGAACGTTCAGGTCCCGGCAACAGAACCAACTGATGCTCATCCCGCCCAATGTGTTGCACAGGAGCTGAACTAAACCGCAACAATGGTGGATACTCCGACTGGTTCTTCTTTGAATGGTTACGTACGTCACCTACACACAAGCAGACACGTGAACTAAGCCGGGGGTGGCTCCGGCAAAACCCCTCCGGCGTGAGAATAAGTAAACGGTAAATGAGCTTAACAAACAATGGAACTTAGAAAGAGAAAGAGTGAGAGAGAGAGTGAGAGAGACTTACAAATAGTGTTTTCTCAATGGGTTATATACTACCCTGCAGCATGTGCCTTGCACATGCTGGACATGTGTCGATCATTCAAGACAGTAGACCAACCACCCCAAAGTTAGTGGGAAATCACTATTCACCTTGCAAATCACACTGTTTTGACAGTTGTAGTAGGTACCCATGTGGCAGCACCTCAATCACGCTCCAGTCACCAGTCATGATTGTCGCCAGGCGACAATCCTAAGATGGGAACAACACTCATATTGTCGCCAATTACATTCACTATTCGCGTCATACTTGTCGCCTAGTAGTTTTACTCATCATGCCGCTACCTGCCTCGGGTGCTCTTCGCATACTGCCTATTCTCACGCTCTGACTTACTCTTTTCTTGTCACCAACATAATTAAAAATATAGTTGCCTCAATTATAACAATTATCTAAAAAATAACCTTGCTACCCTTTTCGAAAACCAAGGCTTCGCCACCGCTATCAATAGTTTTATTAAGAAATGAGTAATAGTGCAAGTGGGTTGAGGATATATTCGTCACAAATTAATGCCTAAATCTACCTCATGTATCTTCCTTGGGTACGATAATTTTCGAAAAGGTTATCGTTGTCTAGACCGCACCACGGTGCGTCTCTACATTTCTAGGCATGTTATTTTTTATGAGAGTATTTTCCCGATGTCTTAGTGTGCTTCTACAGGAACAAAGGCTCAATCCGGCCCCATGAAAAGTTCTCATAATTCTGTAGCACATTTTTCAGATCCATGCAATGCTCATTCTCAGCCCAATGGACTTACTGGCCTAAGTCGCTTAGCCTCAGCCACTCATCTAGATGCTATTCTGGACTCCCCTTTGTCTGCTTCTACTAGATCATCAGCCCAAAGTGGGCCGGCCTCTCCAGCGCCTAGTCCACCAACTCACAGGCCCCTACTTTCTGAAACTACTTCGGCCAGCCATGCTCCATCAGGCCCTAAACTAGTTCGCTCTCCAACACCACCACCTGGGCCATCTTCTGTCCAGCCCATAAATATTCATCCCATGCAGACTATTCTTCCAGCCGGACATTAAGAGACATAGAGGCCAAGAGCAACCCTGATGAAATCACTGGCGACATTGCAGCAGATTATGAGAGACGGGAGATTCGGAGAGCTGCTTTGAGAAATGATCCCGAAGTGATAGCTCGCAGGGAGGCCTTGAGGCAGGAAAGAGCGTGATCGAGAGCTACCAGACTGATTGATCCACCGGCTCACACGATACCTGAGCCAGGACGAGGTCAGACTGACTTTTTCAACATACCTAGACCAAAGACCTCCCGGGGACCGAGGCGGAGGAAGAGTAGAGATTCGAGTTCGGGAGCGGGAACGGGAACGAGTTCCTAGACACTTTAAGAAGACCTGTTAATATATTGTTAAATATGAGTTAGAAGCTTTATATTTATTTTAAGAAGATCTGTGTTGCTTTTAAGTTTGTAATTCAAATTTAGGGAATGATAATACGTTAATTACTTCTAAACTGTTAATATATTATGAAATCCAATAATTATTAACATCCCAATTTTGTTTCATCCATCGATTAAATTGAGTGTACGTATAATATATGGATTGCAATGCAGGAGTGATGTCTGTTAACGATGATCGTAGTTGGATGTACAAGCGGAAGTTGCCGAATCATAGCGGTATCAATCCTGAGTTTTATAGAGGGTTGAAGGGGTTTATTGAATTTGCTCAATCAAATAAAACCAGTCACATGGATAAGGATGGTAAGATTAGGTGTCCATGCAAAAAGTGTTGTAATGTCAAGTATCTAAGCTTGATCGAGACTCAGAAACATCTTTTGCGTAACGGGTTTGAAGTTGGGTACAAACGGTGGACCCGTCATGGTGAGCCGAGATTGCGCACAAATGTTGCGAATAATCCCCCGGAATATTCATGTACCTCCCGAACCCGAACCTATTATTCGGGACAATGAAGAACCACCTTTGAATATGGAAGATATGGTTAGGAATGCGGCCGGTCCTTCCTTCGATTGGTCGAGAGAACCAACGGCAAGAACCAACCCCTGCAGCCCAAGAAATTTATTGATGCTATGGACTCTGCAAAGAGAAGGTCTATCCAGGTTGCGAGATCGGTGTGTTGGAGGTCTGGTGAGCTCCTTAACATAAAGGCGGATTGCAATATTAGCCGATCTGCTTATAATCGTATCATGAAAGCAATTAAGCGGATGTTGCCGAAAGAGAATAAGATGGTTACAAACTTTTATGAGACAAAGAAGTTGGTTGGGCGGATTGGGCTATGTTATGAAAAGATTGATGCGTGTAAGAATGATCGCATGCTATTCTACAAGGAAGATTCACAAAAGACAGAGTGTTCAATTTGCGGACAAAGTAGATATAAGCCAAATCGGAGGGAGTTCAAAACACAAGAAAAACAGACCACAAAGCGGTTGCGTTACATGCCGTTGATTCCAAGACTGCAACGCCTCTACGCGCCTAAATCTACTGCAGAGGCAATGCGTTGGCATAAGGAAAGTTTGTGTGAAGAGGGTGTGTTGATTCATCCCAGTGATGGGGAGGCATGGAAACACTTTGATGAGACTTATCCCGACTTTGCGTACGAAGCAAGAAATATACGGTTATGCATTTGCTCGATGGTTTCAATCCGTTTGGTCACGGGGCAAAATCTTACTCTTGTTGGCCGGTTATAGCCACTGTCTACAATCTTACGCCCCGGTTGTGTATGAGTGATCCCTACATGTTCTTGTCGTTATTCATCCCCTGGCCCCGACTTGACCACAGGAGGAACATTGACGTCTATCTCCGACCTTTGATGGATGAATTGAAGCAGCTTTGGGAGGATGGGGTCGAAACGTGGGATGCTTTCAAGCGAGAGAATTTCAGCATGAAGGCTGCGTTGATGTGGACAGTTAATGACTTCCCGCATATGGGATGTTATCGGGTTGGAGCACCCACGGGAAGTTGGCCGCCCGTATTGTATGAGTGACACAAAGTCTTTCACGCTCACGCACTCACGGAAAACCATGTTGGTTCGATTGCCATAGACAATTTCTTCCGGAGGACCACCCATTCAGGACCCGAGAAGAATGCATTTAAAAAGAACAAGATTGACCATGATGAGGCCCCGATTCGTTTAAGTGGTGACACGGTCTATGAGAAGGTATCTACATTGCCCGATCCTCGGTGGGAAAAAGTTTTCGAAGACCAAAATACAAGGGTTTGGGACTACCCATAACTGGATCAAGAGGAGTATATTTTGGGAGCTGCCATACTTGGAAAACAAATGTCATTCGACATAACCTTGACGTGATGCACATTGAGAAGAATGTATTCGATAATGTTTTTAACACGTTGATGGATTTCAAGAGAACAACTAAAGACAACGAAAAGCTCGAAAGGACCTTAAGGAAATGTGTAAGCGGCCGGCCTTAGACTTGGTATACGTCAATGGTAAACCGGTTAGACCGATGGCTCAATACGTGCTTACAAAGGAAAAGAAGCTCCTCCTCCCGAAATGGCTCAAGGATTTAAGGCTTCTAGATGGTTACGCGTCTAACATTGGTAACCGTGTCAATGTAGAGGAGGGAAAGTGCGGGGTTTGAAGAGTCACGATTGCCATGTTTTGCTGGATAGGCTACTTCCGATTGCTCTCGGGGTCTCTTGCCCGACAATATCCGGGTGGCGTTAACGAGTTAAGTGAGTATTTTCGGCGTTAACATCGACCACACCTGCGTGTTGATCACATGAAAAAGCTTGAGGAGAGCATCGTAGTGACTTTGTGCAAACTTGAGAAGATATTTCCTCCTTCATTCTTTGATTCTATGGAGCATTTACCGGTCCACTTAGCATACGAAGCTAGAGTCGGTGGTCCGGTTCAATACGAGATGGATGTATCCATTTGAGAGGTAATTGAATTTATTCTATTTCTAAATAATTTGAGCGTTAACAATATACCTTCTTTAACATTATTTATGTTTTAATCTACGAATGACTTTTAGGTATCTAGGCCAATTGAAAAGGAAGATGAGCAATAGGGCCATGGTCGAGGCCTCAATTTCAGAGGCTGTTATCATAGATGAGATTGTTGCCTTTGTCGGAACATATTTTCCTCGATGTTGATACGAGATTGACTAGGGTTGGCCGCAATTACGATGGTGGTTTTCCGTCTAAGGAAACATCTCGTATTTTCATCCCCAGGTCGGTTCCTCGGCAAATGGGTTGGTACGCGTACGTTAACCGCTAAAGAGTTTGCCGCGGTCGAAACGTATGTTCTTCTTAACTGCGACGAGATTGGGAAATATATCAAGTAAGTCATTGATGTTATGTTTACGCCTCGTCGATTAAATTATGCATGTTTAATTACCTGCATATGAAATGCCTTGTTTAACCCTATTGCAGAATGTTTGAAGATTTAGCTCAGGATTTATCTCGTAACTCATCGCAACTAGGACAGAAAGAGAATTTCCAAACTGGCTAAGGAAATATGTAAATATTTCGTTTCATTCAAATTTATTCTATACACTTCTTTAAACATTCAATCTTAAAATTGTATTAAATTGGTTACAATATTGTCTTATATAGATAGCTGAACATCCGGGTGATGCCAAAGCTGCGAGGTTAAGACATTTAGCATCATCTCCGTACTTGAACGTTCATTTATACAACGGTTATTTCGTGAATGGCTATGTTTTTCATACCAAAGCTTACGGGGGATCTAAATTGACGTGGAATAGCGGTGTGAAGCTTAAAGGAAACCTTGATTATTATGGCGTCCTGAAAGAAGTAGTCGAGGTGGAGTATTTGGGTAGAAACAGTGTTGTCTTGTTCAATTGTGATTGGCGGGATGCTGTGCGAGGTGTTAAGAAGCACACCATATTTGACCTCGTCGATGTAAAGGACTCGTCCAGACATATGGCGACGACGTCTTCATCTTAGCATCTCAAGCACAACAGGTATACATGACTCCCTACCCTCGTCCGCGACCTGACGGATGGTGGGCTGTCTGGATGACCAAGGCTAGGAGCATGATTGACAACCTACCCTCGTCGACAACTACAGAGTCGTCATTAGAAACACCCTATCAAGAGGATGAAATGCCAGTGCCACCTAACGTTTCATCAGCTAATCATCCATTAGATGATGTCACTCATATTCCTCAAAATGTTGATGAACCCGAGGAGGATATCTTACCAGTGAATTTGCCAACTCCTCCGCCTCGTTCAGGTCATCTCGCGCACATTGATATTGATGAATCAGAGGAAGAGGAAGAGGAAGAGGAAGAGGAAGAGGAAGAGGAAGAGGAAGAGGAACCAGAGTTTGATTCATCAGAGTCCGAAGACGAAGATGAAGAACTCGAGTTTTGTAGTAATTCGAGTCCGATGATGATGATGGGGATGAAGATTAATAATAGTTTAAACTTTAAAATTGTATTGTGAATGCTTTAGATTATTAGAACTTTAAAGTTTTATATGTATTGTGAATGCTTTAGATTATTAGAACTTTAAAGTTTCATATGTATTGTGAATGCTTTAGATTATTTTTAATATCCGTCGTTTTATATATATTGTGAATGCTTTAGACTATTAGAACTTTAAAGTTTTATATGTATTGTGAATGCTTTATATTATTAATAGTTTAAAGTTTTATATGTATTGTGAATGCTTTAGATTATTAGAACTTTAAAGTTTTAGATGTATTGTGAATATATTGTTTCCTATTGTTAAAGTTGTATATTTTAATATTTTTACTGTAATACAGATATGAGTTCTAGTAGAAAGGGTAAGGGTAAGCTTAAGACTAAGCCCATCTACACATTGATTACTGGGACGCAACCGTCCCGATCCGGTACCGATGATGTCGACCCTTCACGCAGTAGTACTAGCTCCACCTCTGGGGCCGGTACTCAGACTACTGTCGATTCTGATGGGAGGATATTTGTCCGGATATCGCCACATTATGACCAGTAAGTAACTCTTCATTAATTTGATATAAGTTGGTTCCTTTTTGTTTTATATATAATTCATTAGTTAAGTTAAAATGTTATTGTATAAATATACTTGGCAGGTTTGTAGGTGGATACCCCACCACAGGGACTAAGATCGGGCAATACTGGCGGTCTCGAAAAATGACCGAGTTTTGGTCCAACTGGAAAAAATTGCCACCGAGGCAGAAGGAGGATGCGTGGGAGGAGTTTAAGGTAATGTGTTAATGTTTTTTTATTTAAAACTTAAATGTTAGTTTGTTATTAAAATGTTATAATTAATAATGATTATACTCTTTTAGTTTTGTAATGTTATCATTATATGTTGTAGGCTAAATATTATTGGGCGTCAGACATCAGCGAGGCGACGGCTAGATTAGTTTTCGATGAGCAGGCTCACAAGCTATTTAAGGATTTTATTTGTAACATATTTATCTATCCTTAATTAGTTTAATTAACAATGATTATACTTTTTTAATTTTATAATGTCATCATTATATGTTTACGAGATATTCATATTTTTTATAGGTACCACGAAGAGAAATTATTATACTAATCGGTTCGCGGCGGGACAACAGCCCTCGACACCTACTTATATGACCGATGGGGTGTTTCGTCAATTTTGCGAATATTGGGGGTCGGATGCGGCGAAGGCTATATCTGAACAGGCTAAGGCCAATAGAGTAGGCTCCTCGGGGTCGGCAGCGATGCATACCATGGGGACGCTCACGGTCGCCGAGCATCACGACCGCATGGTATGTATGTTAGTTTAAATGTAGTAGTGTATGCATGCTTTTAAATAGGTTTATGTACGTATGTTAGCTGGGAGCCATGTTGATGCTATGAAATCCATGGTTTTAGTGTAATTGTAGTGTATGCATGCTTTTAAATCAGTTTAAATGTTGCATTTATACAATTTCAAAGTAATAATCTCGCTTATTTTATTAATAGGAAAGGGAGCATGGTCCGAATATCAGTTTTGTGGATGTTTACGCTAGCACCCATCTTCGGAATCCTACAGCGCCCGATCAACCTCCGCAATGGGTTGACGATCGCTCTGCTAATGCCTTTGTAAGTAAACTATCATTAAATGACTTGATTTTGAATATGTAAATTTATTTATGCCCTTTACATTGTGTATATGATTATAATTGTTTGTTTTATTTTGACAGGCTGCATATCAAGCCGCCGTTGTTCCCGAAGGAACGCCTCCCGGCGAGCCCGTCCCCTTCGTTCCTGATGTTTGGCACGAGGTCACCTCTGAGGGACATCCAAAGAGAGGAGCCCGAGTGTTAGGGATGGGGGATTACGGGCGGCAATGCCCGTCGACCAGCCGTCGGCGAAATGTTGACCTGCTCACGTTTCATGATCCGAGGGTCGACACTCTGGAGGCTGCGTTGGAGGAGGAGAGACACGAGCGGAGGCTCATGCGGAGACTCAAAGACAATTGGCGCTGTTGATGGCTCATATCGGCCAGGACTTCCAGGGTAATATCCGGCCGCCCCCGAGTTGATTACGGACTATTTTAGACTTGTTTGTACTATTTTTTACTCGTTTGTAAACATTTGAGACATTTGGTACCCGCGGAGCCCCTCCCGCCCTCTCCCCCTCCCCCTCCCCCTCCCCCTCCCCTCTCCCCCCCTCCCGATTTGGTACGGTGATATTTAGATTTTATTTGGTACGTTGATTTTTTATTTTTAGTTTTTATAGTTTTAGTTTAATAAATTGAAATGTTATATCAGGTACAAAAAATTTTGGTTTATTGATATTTTAAATTATTTTTTTTTAATTTATTTCAGAATCGTGACGAAATTTCCGCCGAAATTAATTTCCGAATTTAATTTTTGATTATAGCGGCGTGAAATTCCGTCGAAATAAAAATTAATTAAAATAAATTAATTTCAGCGGCGGAATTTTCCGTCTCTGAAATTAATTAATTTTAATTAATTTTTATTTCAGCGACGGAATTTCCGCCGCTATAATCATTTAATTTTTATTTAATTTTTGATTTCAGCGGCGGAAATTTTCGTCGCTGTAATAAAATTTAAATTAAAATTAAATAATTTCAGCGACGGTAATTATTTAATTAAATTAATTTCAGCGGCGGAAATTTCCGTCGCTGTAATAAAAATTAAATTAAAATGAATTAATTTCAGCGGCGGTAATTCGCTGTAATAAAAATTAAATTAAAATGAATTAATTTCAGCGGCGGTAATTACCGCCGCTGAAATTAATTCATTTTAATTTAATT
This sequence comes from Adenophora triphylla var. japonica, assembly GCA_022495995.1. Taxonomy (NCBI): domain Eukaryota; kingdom Viridiplantae; phylum Streptophyta; class Magnoliopsida; order Asterales; family Campanulaceae; genus Adenophora; species Adenophora triphylla. The sequence continues at coordinate 72,348 of JAFEMH010006851.1, read as the reverse complement.
TTTATTACAGCGACGGAAATTTCCGCCGCTGAAATTAATTTAATTAAATTAATTTTTATTACAGCGACGGAAATTTCCGCCGCTGAAATGAAAATTTAATTAAATTAAATTAATTTAGCAGCGGAATTTTCCGTCGCTGTAACCATTAATTCACCGGCGGAAATAAATTCCGTCGGTAAAATAAAAAAATACCGGCGGAAATTGACCCGTTGGAGCACTGCGACGGGCTGGTAGCGGCGGACCACCGACGGAATTTTTCCGCCGGTAATTATTTTTAGCGACGAAAATTTAATTTTAGCGGCGGAAATTTCCGTCGCTAAATGACCTTTTTCTGGTAGTGCGTGAAGGTCGGTGGGAGGACATGGCGGTGTCCTGTTGTGTGACCGTTTAGGTCAATTGGCTGGACCCTGTGATAGGATTTCTACGTATCCCTGGCGGGAATCAAGCCTGATCGTAGTTCGTGTGTGGGGTGAGTGTTGTAGTGCAAGGGGACGGGAGATGTCCTCTGACTAAGACTCTATGGGTGGACGTGGTGGTGTCCTGGGTGACCGTATAGGTCGATGGCTGGACCCTGTGATAGGATTCCTACGTATCCCTGGCGGTAATCAAGCCTGGTCGTAGTTCAGAGGTCGTGAAATTGTGAGTGTATGTGGGCGTGATGGTGCCCTGAAGTATCGTGTGACCGTCGAGGTCAATGGTAAGGACAGGGTGGTGTCCTAAGATGTGGTGACCGCCGAGGTCAATTGTGAGGACGTGGTGGTGTCCTGGGGTGGAAATTTTACAATTTTCCTAATCGGGTGGTTTAAGGCCTTCCGGGCCGGAGATAGTGATTTGGGAGGTTTATACGGTCTTTCGGACCGAGTGGTTTAAAGACTTCTGGGCTGGGGATAGTATGAAGACTTGAGTCATCTTCTGGTTTCAGTTTGCCATGCGTGAGGACTTTGAATCGTCTTCTGGCTACGGTTTTCATGCGTGAGGACTTTGAATCGTCTTCTGGCTGCGGTTTGCCATGCGTGAGGACTTTGAATCGTCTTCTGGCTGCGGTTTGCCATGCGTGAGGACTTTGAATTGTCTTCTGGCGGTGGTTGTGTCATGTATGAAGACTTGAGTCGTCTTCTGACTGCGGTTTGCCATGCGTGAGGACTTTGAATCGTCTTCTGGCTGCGGTTGTGCCATGTGTGAGGACTTTGAATCGTCTTCTGGCTGCGGTTTTCCATGCGTGAGGACTTCGAATCGTCTTCTGGCTGCGGTTGTGTCATGTAAGAAGACTTGAGTCGTCTTCTGACTGCGATTTTGTCATGTATGAAAACTTGAGTCGTCTTCTGACTGCGGTTGTGTCATGTATGAAGACTTGAGTCATCTTCTAACTGCGGTTGTGGAGGCATGGCTGCCTTGAGCTTTGATTGCGAGAGGTGTAGATGCCTCGTGCTTTGTCCGCTGGGGAGAAGGTTGGACTTACGATGACTGCCGGTGTTCATCCGTTGGGGATTTATCGTGGCCCTGTAGGGGCCTTTCCTGCTGAGAGGGTGACGTCGGGCTTACTTTGATGGCCGGTGTTTGAGTTTCCGTTGAGCGGGCAAGGATGATGGCCGGTGATTGCTTCACCGTTTGGCATTTTGGAGGCGTTTCGTGCCTTGGGATTCGTACTTGGAGGTGTTGGCTCCTTCTTGCGCTTGTTTTGCCGTTGAGTGGGCGAAGTCCGGGCTTACATTGACGGCCGGTACTGGGGATATGTAGTCTTGTATGACTTCCTTTTGACTTGCTGGGGAAGGAGCTCGGCTTACTTTGATGACCGGTGCTTGAATTGCCGTTGAGTGGGCGGAGTCCGGGCTTACACTGACGGCCGGTTGTTGAATTGCCGTTGAGTGGGCGAGGTCCGGGCTTACACTGACGGCCGGTTGTTGAATTGCCGTTGAGTGGGCGAAGTCCGGGCTTACACTGACGGCCGGTGGTTGAATTGCCGTTGAGTGGGCGAGGTCCGGGCTTACACTGACGGCCGGTTGTTGAATTGCCGTTGCGGGCGAAGTCCGGGCTTACACCGACGGCGGTTCTTGAATTGCCGTTGAGTGGGCGAGGTCCGGGCTTACACTGACGGCCGGTTCTTGAATTGCCGTTGAGTGGGCGAGGTCCGGGCTTACACTGACGGCCGGTTGTTGAATTGCCGTTGAGTGGGCGAGGTCCGGGCTTACACTGACGGCCGGTTCTTGAATTGCCGTTGAGTGGGCGAGGTCCGGGCTTACACTGACGGCCGGTTGTTGAATTGCCATTGATTGGGCGAGGTCCGGGCTTACCGACGGCCGGTGGTTGAATTGCCGCTGAGTGGGCGAGTTTGGGCTTACACCGACGGCCGGTTGTTGAATTGCCGGCCGAGTGGGCGAAGTCCGAGCTTACACCGACTCACGGTTGTTGAATTGCCGCTGGAGCGGGCGAGGTCCGAGCTTACACCGACGGCCGGTTCTTGAATTGCCGTTGAGTGGGCGAGGTCCGGCTTACACCGACGGCCGGTTCTTGAATTGCTGTTGAGTGGGCGAAGTCCGGGCTTACACTGACGGCCGGTTGTTGAATTGCCGCTGAGTGGCGAGGTCCGGCTTACACCGACCTACGGTTCTTCTTGAATTGATGGGTTAAGGACCATACTGCACTGAATTTGCTGAAATAGGCCTTAGGACGGCCAGGGGCAAAGATTATAAGGGCAGGAAAGTAATTTGGCCATCCCTTGCAAGAAGGTCCGTACGGACCAACCTAGGATGCAAAGAGGTCCGTACGGACCAAGTTGATTTTTTACAGTTCCCAGATTTTGACTGGGTTAAATGTCGAGCCTTTCCCCATTCCTTCTTCTTCAGTGCGTGAACCCGAGAGAGAGAGGGAGAGAAAACCCTCCATTGTTAACCAAAATCATCCATTTTTTGCTTGAATTGCTCGCAAATGGCGGAAGGATCTCGGAGAGGTCGTCGACAACGCAGTCAAGAAGTGGTCGAGCAAAGGATGGAGCTCCAAAGAAATTGGATCTCCTTTGTTCCATCTTCGAAGAACCTGAATGTATTGTATCCGAATCCGGAGGTGCACAATCGTCGCTCTAGGAATGTCGGGGAGGTAAGAAATCCGTTCCGTTTTGATTCCCTGCTCGAATTTTTTTGAATGCTAGAACTAGGTTTTAGTTTTTCGCATTTTTGGGGTTTTTGTTATTTGCCATGCCTTTTGTGAAATTCTTGACGAATTGTTGAAAGTTAGCATGTAAATATTGTGAATATGTGCATTTTGTGCAGAAATGTGTAGATTAGCTTTTATTTGTGAAAATAAAGTCTCTCTATGAAAATGCATGCTTTGGTGTTTTGTACCTTATGCTATTTATGTATGTACAATGTGGGAAAAATTGTCATGTAGGGACAGATTTTGTAGAAAAAAATGTGACATGTGCCGTGTTTCGTGACGGGTTTTGTCTGAAAGTATGTGCCGTGTAGGGACGGACTTTTCTTTTGAAAATGTGTTATGCAGTGTGTACCGTATTTTTGGTGACGGACTTTGTGGGGAAAATATGTGCAATATGTGCCGTGTTTTGTGACGGGTCTTTTGAAAATGTGTCGTGTAGTGCTTGATCCCTTTGTTGAAAAAATTTGTACAGTGTGTGCCGTGTTTTGTGACGGACTGTATAGAAAAATTATGTATAATGCATGTCATGTTTTGAGTTGCATGTAAAAATTATGTGCAATATGTGCCGTGTTTCGTGACGGGATATATGTGCTTTGCCGTGTTGGGACGGTCTTTTGTGCTTTGATTTTCTTTTGCATTAAGTACTGTGAATAACGTACCTTTCCGTGTTTACTGCGCAGATGAGGGGCTCGGGCCGGGAAGGCCAAGAAGATGAAGACTCGGGGATCGCTCGAGGTCATTGTTGAGTTAGGCGGCGGATGCGGACATTTCGTGGATGGTAGGCCGAGTCCCGTGAGGCCGGTCTACGCTTCGGCACGGGCGTGTTCGTGGAGAACTTGGCTGGGGTTTCTGACACTAGGAAGAACAAGAGCGTCTTTCTTGGCCTTTCTGAGTACTGGTGGGATACCACCCACACCTTCCATCTGAGCTGGGGAGAGGTGACGGTGACGCCCACCGATTTTGCTACTATCACCGGGCTTTCCTTCAAAGGAGGGCCAGTGCGGTGGCGAGATATGATTGCCGAGGATGTGCTGACGGAGCTACTAGGCTTTGCGCCTGTTCCTCGCAGGGGTCTTGGCATGCTGTATAGTGATGTTGAGATGAGGATCACGGCCAGTATTGGGGCCTATATTCGGGTACCGCCAGTGACAGCAGAAGCAAACCGGCGCGCTCCTTCCTGTGGTTTGCGCTTTCCGAGACTTTGTTCTCGAACCACTCGACTACGGCTCCTTTTGCTCTGCTGGAGAGCCTGATTGATCTGGAGAGAGTTTGTGATATTGCTTGGGGTGAGGCGGGCCTGGCCGAGCTCTACTTCTCCTTGGACCGGTTTAGCCGGGGTGTGGCCAGTTCCTTGGCTTGTTTTGACTTTGCTTTGGAGGTATGAGTTTATTGCTGTTTTTGATTTAGCAACTTGTCGTTTCTCCATTTTCTTTTGCACTGAGCCTTTTCTGTTTTTGTCATAGGTGTGGTTCTATGAGATTTTCCAGTGCTTCCCGTGGGATAGAGATCCTGGGGCCGTAGCAGCGTATCTCGCTATGTTGGACTGGGCCGGACTTTACGTATGTTCGTGGGGATTCCTCGAGGAGGAGGGTGTCTGTACCCGTCCCTGAGCAGGCTCCTGCTGCCTACCGCGTGGATCCTGATAGACCGGTGAGTATGCTTACTCTTTTCCATCTTGGCATTTTTTCTGTATTTTTCTCATTTTGTTGTTGAGTATGACTGTATTGTATTCGAGCGTTTCTTTTCTGTCGCTTGTCTCAGTGCAGTCCCGGGAGGGCTTTTGACATGCTGACCCGCCGCTATGTGGCGATGCGGTCTTTCGCGAAGAAGATGGCGTCGAAGATGTCTTGCCGGTCTTCGCGGCGTGTGTGCGGCCGCGAGCCGATGCCTTCGAGGTATTCTGTGGATGTTCCCCCACCGAGAGCCGAGCCGGAGCCACAGCAGGAGGGACCTTCGCGGGGGCGGCATAGCATGGATGTCGGGACGTCTTTGGGAGCTCCGAGGCCGCAGACCCTTTACCTGTTCTTTCCTCAGCAGGATGCACAGGGTGAGGGTTCGTCAGAGCCTTCCTTCTTCGATCCTTTCGTCGGATTTGATCCTTCTAATTACTTTGAGTATCAGCCTCCGAAGGGGGCTCGGTACTCTGATGACGAGGATGTGACGGGCGAGTTCACCGGGATGCCCGACTTCTCTCTTGAGGACCTCGGTGAGGATGATGATGCTGAGGATTCGGATTAGGGTTCATTTGCTTTCCCTCTTTTTTTTTAGCAACAGACATTAGATGTACCTGTAATAAAACACTTGTATTTGCATGGCAAAAGTATTTCATTTTAAGATGTAATGTCATTTTTGTGATTCCCGGGAATTGTCCTAGAAATTGTTGCTATTATTTTTTTTTTATTTTGTGCATGCCACGTGAGCTGAGAGTGCGTTTGTGGGTAGTGTATGTTTGCCGGAAATGGCTTTGGCCAGTGTTTGGGCAGTTTGGAGCAAGGTCCTGCTGAGAACAGTGGTTGTTGTACTGTTTGCTGGGGAAATGGGTCATGATTGCAAGGAGGTCCGTACGGACATACCTAGCATGCAAAGAGGTCCGTACGGACCAACCTTGCTTTTGGGAAGGAAATAAATGCTTTCCAGTGTCTGGTCCTTCCCCATTTCTCCATTTGCAGCCATTTTCGAGCTTTCTTTCCCATTTTCTCTAGGAACCTCCATTTTTTCCATGGATTCTTTTTACGTTCCCAGAATTTTGCCGAGGCTTTCGCAGGAGAGGCAAGCACACTTCCTTGAGCAGCTGAAAACGTGGATGCGGCGCCGTATGAGGCATCAGAGACGGGTTTTCGAGGTAAGGTTTCGTCTTTGCTCGATTTGGTCTTTTAAGGAGTTGGTTCCTGATTGGGATTTGTTGCGGGCTGCCGCGAAGTTCTGGGATGTCAGGAGGCATGTGTATTGCTTCTCCTATAATGAAATAGTGCCCACTTTTGAGGATTTTCGGGCTTTGATTGGAGGACCAGAGGTGGAGGCCATCTCGCTTCCTTTGATTGATGGTGCTGCGGTGAGCGTGAAGCTTGCAGGCTTTCTTCGTACTTCGTTGGTAGAAGTGCAGGGCATGATCCTTGATTCGGGTCATATTGACATTTCTGAGCTGCCGGAGCGGTTTATGGTTGATGATGAGAGTGATGTCTCTTGGGACGCATTTGCCTTGTGCGTGATGGCGACGCTTTTCCTGGTCAGCTCCCTTGGCATTTGCGATGGCGCTTTGCTAGATGTGGTTGGGCACTGCAGAGCTGGAGAGGATATTGTCCCGTTGGTGCTGGGGGAGACTCTTCATGGTATCGACCGTCTGGCAACTGGGGATCGGTTCATGAGAGGGGGAAGCCCCGCTTTGCTCACCTTGTGGCTGCGAGAGAGACTTCAGGCCATGCCCGAGGCTCCGACGTCGTTTAGCTCGTGGTCATTTGCTCAGCGACCTCTTGTGTTGGATATGGATCAGTCCGCCTGGGAGAGATGGATGGCACGGCTTGGTACGCATCAGATCCGTTGGTGGATTCCCCACTGGGGGATTGAGACTAGGAGGGTCTTTCAGGAAGGGTCCTATGTCGTCAGAGTTCCAGGTTTGTCTTGGTCCTCCTTCTATATTCCGTTGCTTGTTTTCCGACAGTTTGGGATGAAGCAGGAGCCTTTGTTGGGCTGGGATGACCTTGCTACTACGGAGATAGCTCCTCTTTGTATGGCAGCTCCAGGTGCTTTCTTGTATTTTCTGAGGGTATGGAAGTATTCTTCTTTCCCTCATGTGGTGCTCTTTAGACATCGGGAGAGTGTCGTATTGACGACTCAGTACCTGGCCTGGTATGAGCAGCGTGTTGGGCAGTCCCAAGTGGCTTTGGAAAGCAGGCGTGTAGCGATTCTGGGACTCGATTGCCGTAGTAGCTATTGCCTTAGGAGTGCCGAAGCCTGGTCTGACCCTCAGGATGTGACGGGAGACACTTTGTTTGACTACGAGACTAGAGTTGACCGACTGACAGGGAGAGGTCCTCTTTTACAGACTCGCAGGGAGGAGATCCGAGCCGAAGCACGGGCGAATGAAGCCCTGAGAGCTGCTGGATTGTTTGACTCTACGGGGAGGACCCCTGATCTCGGACTGAGAGACGCAGAGTTGGTTCGCGTTGAGCGAAAGAAGACTCGCCGGGGACGAGGGAAGAAAGGGAAGAATGGCGAGGGGACAAGCGCAGATGGCGCGGAATGACCTCCTAGGTATCCATTCATTGCATTGTAAACACATTATTTGTTAAATGTATTAAGCTGTCTTTTAGCATGTTGTGAACTTGAGAGTAGACCGTGCTTGAACTCATCAAGAAATATTGTAACCGTTAGTGATTTTTGATTTACTTTTAAAGCTTTGTCGAGACGCAAGATCTCTTGTTTGCCTTTGTTTCTTTTGTGCACCTTGTCGGCGTCCATCTTTGAACTTTTCTGTTGCATTTGTGGACTGAAGCATTCTGGGCCATGTCGGAAATCCCCTTTGCTTGGGCTTTGTACTTGGGAGTTTTGATGATCCCTTGACAAGTCGTTTTGACGGTCTTTTTCGTAGCTTCCTTGCCTCTTGTTGGCGTCGGGCTCTTGACCTCTTTTTTGTAGCTTCTGCTTGAGCTTTTTTTTTTTTGTTTTGTTTTGTGAGCTCTTGCTCGAGTTCTTTTTTTTTTCGAAGCGCGTGAGAGCGAAGACAAGCCCCTGGCTTGGAAGTAGACATGAGTCAGTCGTTTGATGCTGAGTGACCCTCGGATGTCTTTTGATGTTGCCGCCGTCGTTGGACTTGGTCAAGGTGACGTTGGGGCGTGCTCTTGAAAAGTGCGTAGCTTGATGGAGGTCTTGATTGACATTCAAACTTTTGACTTTTTTGTGTATTTTTAGACCGGACCAATTAAATTTGCCTACGTTCCCCCGGACTAGAGGTCTCAGGTCTGCGTAGTTCGACTCTACATGGAGTGCCAAGAGATGCACAGTTGTTCTTCTTCAGGCGAAGTATCTGCGAAGTTTGCTTCCGTTGATTGGATTCATGAAGGGATTGCCGTCTAGGTCTGTCAGCTTCATGGCACCTCCGGAGAAGATCTTTTGAACCACGAAAGGGCCGATCCATGTGGGTTCCCATTTTCCCAGTGGGTTGGTTCGAGTGGGAGGCTTTTCTTTGAGTACAAGGTCACCTTCCCTGATGTCTCGGGACTTGACTTTCTTGTCGAAAGCTCTAGCCATCCTGCTTTGATAGGCTCGGACGTGTTCCATGGCCTTTAGACGTCGTTCGTCTAGCAGAGCCAATTCGTCATGTCGGCTTCGGAGCCATTCAACTTCGTTGATGTCATTTTCCAGCAGCACTCGGAGTGAGGGAATTTCAGCTCGATGGGAAGGACTGCTTCCATCCCGTATGTCGTGGCGAATGGGGTTTCTCCCGTGGTCGTTTCGACTGATGTGCGGTAGCCCCAAAGTGCAAGGTGTAGCTTCTCGGGCCAATCTCGTCCTCGAGTGGTCATTTTCGGATGATTCGTTCGAGGGTTTTGTTTTCGCTTCCACGGCGCCGTTTGTTTGTGGCCGGTAGGGAGAAGATTTGTGGCGTGTGCTCTTGAATTCAGCCACCATTCCTCCGAATTCCCCTCGAAGTGTGAACCATTATCTCGATATGACCTCATTTGGGATGCCGTATCGGGCAGATGATGTTTTCCTTGAGGAAATGCGCGACCTTCTTGGAGGTGAGTACCTTGTAGGACTTGTCTTCGACCCATTTGGTGAAGTAGTCGATGGCTACTAAGATGAACTCGTGACCGTTGCCGTCGGGAGCGATTTTCCCGATGACGTCAATTCCCCAAGTGGCAAATGGCCGTGGTGTAGTCATGCAGTAGAGATCGTGGGGAGGTAGATTATTGAGGTTGGAGAACCGTTGACACTTGTCAGCTCTTCTGACAAAGTGGATGCAATCCGCCTCCACGGAGATCCAGAGTAGCCCATCCCGAGAATGATTTGCATCGTGGCTTTGGCGTTCATGCTGGGGACCGCAAGCCCCATTGTGGTCTTCGTTCATGAACTTGTTTGCCTCTTCCGGTTGATGCAAACAGTAGGAGTGGTCCATGGTAGCGTTTCTTGTATAGCATGTCCCCGAGGATGACGAAGTGAGAGGCGAGGCGTTTTAGGGCCATGATGCTCTTGGTTTTGACCCTTCCTGTGTGTGGGTCTTCCTTGTTCATGAAGGTAGTTTCCCCGTTCTGGAGGTATTGGAAGATCTGGTCTGTGCTGGAAATGGCGTCGGACTTGCGTCTCTTTGGCTCTTCAGCAATCTTGCAAATCGTTGTGATTAAAACCTCCTCGGCAGCTTGGGCCCGGTTTTTCTCTCGTTTGACAACATGCTTAAATGTTTGCTTGATGCATTTATTCAATTAATGTGTTTGCCTTTTGTAGAGATGAATTGTTATTAACTGTTTTGATTAGTTAACTCATCACTTGTTAAAGATGCAATGGAATGATTTCTTAGAAAGGTCAGACCTTTTATTGAAAGTGTGAAGACTGTACATTGTTGATCAAAGACTCACAATCGTTGGGCGTAAAGCCGTCAAAAGACTCAAAAGATGTGAATTCATAGACAACAAGACTCGAAGCTAGACTATAGGCGACGAGGGATTGGACCAGGCTTCATTATTCTTGGTGGCGTAGCTCTAGAGTGGAGTGGTGCTGGTTCGGGTGGCCAATCTTCCCTTGGCATGAGTCCCGGAAATAGCTTGCATGCGGTTCGATTTCAAACCGGATCGCGGAGGTTTTTGGTTGCTCCCCGATGATGTCCCTCCATTAGTGTTGCCACCGGTCCTTGAGGTCTTTGATGATAGAAGTCGGCGAGGGCTACTTCTAAGAGGGCGAAGCATTCGGCGATTCGGATTTGATTCCTGCTGATGTTGATCATTTACATAGAATCTGCCTCTTTATCTGGGATCTTTGCTTGGACGACATTTACAATGTCTGATTCGAGGGGGCATGATATATCTCCTTCCCTGATTAGGCCTTGGAGGAGGTTGCGCCACTTCTCATCTAGGTCGGACACTGGAATGTTGAATTGAACTATCTTTGTGATGTTTGTCCCCGTAAGATCCGAGAGTGTCGGCGAGAGGGTTGTCTTGTATCGGGGATCGGTGATGAGCCGCTTGCAAGAGGGTTTTCGGCGAAGTAAGGGTCTACTCCTCGATCAATCTCCATTAGGGCGTCCATCTCTTGATCTTCCCTTAAGCATTCTTCACGATCGCATATATCGTAGTTGTCATCCCGACCCATGAGCTCTTCGATTTCCGGCTCGTCGCGGCTTAGAGCGTGGATGTAAGGATCCACTTCGTAGCGGGACGGGGTAGGAGACTCATCTCGGAGAAGAGTATCTCGGTCATGTTGGGACCTTCTTCCGGGTCGTAGCTTGCCAAGCACCTTGCCATTATGCAGATCGCTCCGCGGATCACTTCGATCACTCCATTGGCATTGATGAATTTCACGCATTGGTGAAGAGTAGATGATACTCTTTCATCTGATGTATCCAAGGTCGTCCTAGCAAGGCAGAGAAGGTTGGTTTGATTTCCACGACTTGGAACTCTACCGACTCCAGTTGTGCGTCGAATTGGATCCTCAGATTGATGATTCCTACGATTGGTCGTGCAGTGGAATCGTAGGCTCGGATTACCCGAGGTGAAGGCCTTATCGTGGAGCGGTCGATGCGGAGTCATTTCAAGGTGTGCTCAAAGCGATGATGTTGACTGCGGAGCCGTTATCAATCAAGACGTTCGGGAGGAAGAACATCTCTATTTTTATGAGGATGAGGAGGGATTCGTTGTGCCGATTCTCACATATCGGCAAGTCATCGTCTGTGAAGGCTAAACCGCTTTCCAAGCTACCGTTTGACTCCGGTCCCTCTCGGGGAACGTTCGATCCATCCATTTGTATGCCTTGGTTGGGGCAAAGATCGTAGGGAGACCGGTTGCCCTCGGGCGTTCTTGTCGAATTCCCGGTCACGAGACCTTTTGACTGGGTTTCACGCTCCCGGTCATAGCGGGACAAAGATGACGGTTTCGGAAATTGCAGGGGGTCCGCTCTCGCTTGGAGTTTCGTTAAAGGCTATTGAGTTTACCTGTCGTTAGGGGGAATGGATTTCCGATGGTATTGGGACCACGAGGGCGTTCCAATTTTCCCTCCTCAATGAGCCCCCGGACCACCCGCCGAGCACGAAGCAATTGTCGGTGGTGTGGTCGGGGTAGTTGTGGAAGGCGCAGTGCTTGCTCATATCCATGTTGGGTTTGGGAGTCTTCGGTTGGAAATTCTCGAGAGGTTTGAGAAGATTTCGTTTCACCAAAGCTTCAAATACTTGCCCAGTGGGCATTTCGAGATTGTCTAAATGCCGGAACCGTGGGAAGCGAGGGGATTGTTATTCTTTGGGGCCGCTTGATCGCGGTTTACTTGAGCTCCGTTCGAATGTATTATCTTGTTCCAGTTTGCTTCTTTTCCTTTGGTCGGGCAGGAGTTGAAGTTGCCGAGTTGTTCGCTAAGGGGTTGTGTTTGGGAATTGGGGAAATGATTCGTTAGCCCCAAGTGGCAGACTAGCAGGTGGCAAGCTTGAAATGTCGGGATATCCGCTCAGGATGCCCGTCCCTGGTAAGCATGGGGACTTTTGATTGTGGTTGCAAGGCTCGTATAGAGGCAAAGGATTGAATCCTGTGGGATACCGAGATGCATTGGGATCTGACGGAGCTGGCACGTATGTGTCTTGTCACCGAGCTTGATGTGCGTAACCGGAAACCGATTGTGCCGAGGCGGGCATGTCGGAGCCGCTTGACCGATGCCCGAGGAGCTTTGAGCGAGAGCCGCTGCGTTGTTGGGATCTCGTAGCTTGGCGGAGGCGGAACTTGCTGATAGCTTTGAGAAACAAGGGGCCGGTATGTCTTCGTCCTCTATGAGAACAAAGGTTCCGTCAGGTTGAGGAATCAATCGTTCCTCGAAGACGCAAGGTGTCTACGATCCAGCTTCTGTTCTTCTTGGCGCTTCTTGATGGTTTCGAAGGCTCGCAAGACCTCCTCCATTGTCACGGAGGTTCCTTAGTGGCGGTTCCGTTTCCCTCACCGTTATCCGTTGATCCCGTCATGGGGAGTAGCGGACGGTGTGGACCGTTGAACCGGAAGGGCTATCGAACCTTGTGACCTCGATGAACAAAAGGCGGCTCCCGGGTATTCTCAACCACTCTCGGTTATTGGAGGGGTGACGGGCAAGGTTTAGACACAGGAATGGCCTCACGGGATAAAAGGGGGAAAGCTCACATGGCATGCGGTTTCCTTTTCTTTTATTTTTTTTTTGTTGTTTTAATTTACTTAAAACATGTTTTCTCAGAGTCCTAGGTAGGTTGGAAAAGATTGCTCTTCTTTTTCGCAACTATGCTAGATCCTGGGTCAGTGGAGACCATCTGTGCGCTATAAGCCCCTCGTTTTGCACCCGTATTTCGACATCCCAGGGTGGGCGGCCCCGGGCGAGGGTCCTATAGGGCAAGTGGTTTCCACCGGCCTAAAAGAAAAATCGAACCTAAGGACCGAGCCTGTCATGTTCGTTTTGATGCGTTAGCCATGTGAATAGTGAACCGAGCCGGCCACTGAGTCAAGATCAGGTCAAGAGTTCGGCATGACCTCTCTCTACCTTGCTTGCGCAAGGGATCTGTGACGTTAGGCGTTGCCATGGGTCATATTGTCATGGCTGACGTATTAAAGGCGTGATGACATGGTATCATGTGAGCATGGATGTATATCCGGGACGGAACATCGTCTGGGGTGTAGCTTCGTAAATCAAGATCGTGTCAAGATTTTAGCATGACCTTTCATCGCTTTGCTTGCGCAAGGGATCTTGAGTTCCGAGCCTTGACTCGGAAAATGGCCGGCATGGTATATGTATCCAGCCGTATGACATGGCGGTAAAAACCAACCGAGTCCGGGACAGAGTGTGACTCAAGACTCAAACGTGCGGGGTTGACGCTTGGCTAGGATGGGATGTTTGGAATGATCCCGTGCGCATCCGAGAGGCCTAGGAAGACCAAACGGACTGCAACTGAGACCACTCCGGGTTAAGGGTTGTAGTGTGCAGTGTATCCGAGGCAGCAGTGCGCGTAGCGTGTGGTGTAACCGAGGCAGCAGTGTGCGTAGTGTGCGGTGTAACCGAGGCAGCAGTGTGCGTAGTGTGCGGTGTAGCAGAAAGACGAGCGCGTAGTGTGCGGTCTCTAAAATTCTTTTTCTGAGTAAAACAGAAGTTTTTTGAAGAATTTTAAATGTATGCACAGATGAATATTGATGCATTTTTTTTTTTTTTGTATATTTTTTTTTTTTTTGTAAAATAAAAAGTAAAGCACGTGCACACACACACAACAGTTAAAGAAAGGGGTAAAATGAAAGTTTGACCCTCATCATCGTTTTAAAAATCTTTTGTTTTGTTTAAAAAGATTTTAAAACAAAATGTCCCCAGCGGAGTCGCCAACTGAAATTACCCGGGATCCGTCTCCCGCGCATCTCGCATTCGCGTGTCGCCGTTTCGGGGAATGTTCGCCCGGATCAGAGAGGCAGCGCGTTCGCGCCCCGGCATCTGGCTTTTATTCCCGCTTTGCAGCGTTTTCGGTTGGAGGTGTCTCGCCGTGTTTTGCTTTGTAGAGTCGCCACGCCGTTTTTATTATTAAGCCCAAAACATTGAAAAAGGGCATCAGTTTAAAAAGAATAATAAACTGTTTTTGTGTGATGAGATTTTGAGTTCGGAGGTCAGATGACTCCTCGGGAAGAGAATATTAGAATCTTAGATCTCACTCGAGTCGCCTCGTAAAAACGAGTCTTTCGGATACCCCTAATATTCTTTAAATATTGTGTGTGTGCTTTTAAAAATGCATGCTGTGTCGGATGTCTACATTGTACACTGCGTATTGAAATGTATTGAAATAGTGTAGGAAGGAAGCCTTACCAATGTTGGTTCGTGTCTGTCTTCCGCTGGGGAATAGTGTTTGAGGATGGAATGATGTTCCGGTACGGACCGGGATTGCTTCGGGAGGGGCCGGTTGTCTGCGGACAGAGTTTCGGCGTGAGTTGAGATTGTAGGCTGCGTTCGGGCAGAGTTTCGGCGTGCGTTGAGGTGGCAGGGATCACTCGGGCAGAGGTTCGGCGTGCGTTGAGGTGGCAGGAGTCACTCGGGCAGAGTTTCGGCGTGCGTTGAGGTGGCAGGAGTCACTCGGGCAGAGTTTCGGCGTGGTTTGGGATCGCCGGTTTGACTCGGAAAGAGCCGAGACGCCTCGGGAAAGACCAGGCAAGGCCTCGGAGTACCATCAGGGGCCTCAGAGTACCTCGAGAGTGCCTCGGGGCAGCGCGGGAGCGCTCGGAGAGGCTTAGGAGCACCACGGGGGGGCTCGGAAGGCCTCGGAAGGATCCGAAAGGGGCCGGGATTGCCCCGAAGGGTCTTAGAGGGGAGCCTGAAGGCTAAGGGAGTAAGAGAGAAGAGGGAGGTGTGAAAAATGAGGGAGGGGGAGCCCTCTATTTATAGTAGAAAAAAATTGCAAAGAGGTCCGTACGGACCTCCCATGTTATCCAGAATTTTGGTTTTCCTCGATTTGAGGAAATATGTGATGATGGTGAATATTCTGGAATTATGATGTCCCCTATGCAAAGAGGTCCGTACGGACCAACCATGCATGAGGGTAATCATTTTCTCCGGGATTTGAGGGAATATTGTGGACTTTAAGGGGATTCAGTAATTATTAAAGCAAAGAGGTCCGTACGGACTACTTATGCTTTTCCAATTTCCTAAAAATTCCCAAAAGGTCCTTCTGTCCCTTTTTATCTCAGAAAGGCCCCTCCCTTGGTTTGGTTGAGGGTTTTGAGAGGGTTTTGAGTGCCATAGGTCTTTGAGACTGTGCTTGTGAGTCTGCGGTGTTTCCTGTGTGTTCGGCAGAGGGTGATCCAGATTGGGGTACTTACAAAGACCGATCTCCGAATTGGGTGGAATGGATGCTCCTTGACCTACCCATTCCATAACCTAAGCCCCGAACCCAATCTCTTTCAAAAAAAATGGTTTTTCTATGTTTTCCAAACAATAATATAGGTGGCGACTCAAAAAATCAATCACGACGCTCACACCTTCGCCTTTTCCACTCTCGCCCTTTCATCTCGCCCTCTAGCCCGCCTGACACTAGAGTCTGTCTGAGAAGTATGCACATCCATATCCCTTTCAGATCCCCCACCAGCGCGAACCTCCTTGGGGTTTGGGGTAGCCAAAGTCAAATTCTGAGCAGCCTTGGAATGGGTGGCTTTATCTTGACCCATTTCAACAACTTGCAAACTGACAAACAAATAATCAGGCCAAACAACCACCTTTACAAACAGAAAAAGGACTGACAACTTTTTAAACAACACCTCTGACAAGAACTTCCCTTATACCAACAACAAATCCACCAGACACTTCAACAGACCAAGCAAATTGACACTACCAGAAAACACCACGCTGACAGCCACTGACAGAAGACTTCTTACAATTTTATGGGTAAGAACAAGAAACAGTGCACCACCTTCAAATAAACCACCAAACAACCACCAACAACCACCAAACTCCACTGAACCACACAAAGAAGAACGTTCAGGTCCCGGCAACAGAACCAACTGATGCTCATCCCGCCCAATGTGTTGCACAGGAGCTGAACTGAACCGCAACAATGGTGGATACTCCGACTGGTCCTTCTTTGAATGGTTACGTACGTCACCTACACACAAGCAGACACGTGAACTAAGCCGGGGGTGGCTCCGGCAAAACCCCTCCGGCGTGAGAATAAGTAAACGGTAACTGAGCTTAACAAACAATGGAACTTAGAAAGAGAGAGTGAGAGAGAGAGTGAGAGAGACTTACAAATAGTGTTTTCTCAATGGGTTATATACTACCCTGCAGCATGTGCCTTGCACATGCTGGACATGTGTCGATCATTCAAGACAGTAGACCAACCACCCCAAAGTTATTGGGAAATCACTATTCACCTTGCAAATCACACTGTTTTGACGGTTGTAGTGGGTAACCATGTGGCAGCACCTCAATCAAGCTCCAGTTACCAGTCATGATTGTAGCCAGGCGACAATCCTAAGATGGGAACAACACTCATATTGTCGCCAATTACATTCACTATTCGCGTCATACTTGTCGCCTAGTAGTTCTACTCATCATGCCGCTACCTGCCTCGGGTGCTCTTCGCATACTGCCTATTCTCACGCTCCGACTTACTCTTGTCTTGTCACCAACATAATTAAAAATATAGTTGCCTCAATTATAACAATTATCTAAAAAACAACCTTGCTACCCTTTTCGAAAACCAAGGCTTCGCCACCGCTATCATTAGTTTTATTAAGAAATGAGTAATAGTGCAAGTGGGTTGAGGATATAATTGTCTAAACCACTATTGATGATTTAAGTGGGTGCAAAGTAGTAGGGTAGTAGGTTTTTTTTTTTTTTTTGTAATTTTACAAAAGAAAAAGGATATAAATACTCTCTCCGTCCCAATAAAAGCTTCACTAATTATTCAAAAGGGCGTTCCGTTAGAAGCTTCACCTTTTCTTTTTTGGCAAAGAATCTTTACTATTTTCTCCACTCATTCTCTCTCCTAATTCACTATTACACTCACAACACTTTTCAAATTTACTATTTCCTCCACTAATTCTCTCTCCTATTTTTAAATTATACTCACAACATTTTTTCTTTCCACCAATTTCCTTAATATGCGTGCCTGACCAAAAGGATGAAGCAATTGTTGGGACGGAAGGAGTATTATATTATATTATGCTCCCTCCGTCCCAGCCTAGTGTGAATCAAAATGTTGGACACATCGATTAAGGAAAAGTAAGAGAGAGAAAAAGTGAAGAGAAAATGTTGTGAGTGTAAAAATAAAATAGGAGAGAGAATGAGTGGAAGGAATAGTTAGGAGAGAGAATGTTGTGAGTGTAAAAGTAAAATAGGAGAGAGAATGAGTGAGGTAAATAGTGAAAATTCCCTTCCATTTTGGACAGTTCACAGTGGCTGAAACGAATCAATAAAAAAATAAGTGTACATTCAGCTGAATCAGAGGGAGTATGATTTAATATACTTCTCCTTAATTTTCATAAAAAATCAAACTAAAATATTAAACTGAAATCGAGGGAGTACTATACTTCTCCTTAATTCCTCGTTAGTTAATTCGTGTGCTCAATCTATATAGAATAAATGGCACCCTTTCTTGTTACAGTATAATGAATAATTTTAAGTATTAAATTTCTCATTTTGTTCTCATTAAATTATTTCTTTTTCATTTTACCCTTTAAAAAAAATTAAATAATTTTTTTTTATTTAAAAAAAAACACATATTCTTAGACACGAATTTTTATTAATTTTATATATGACGGAAAAGTACCCTCTTTTCCCAGGAAAGATGGAGAGAAAAAGCTCTGATCTGATGTTGCACCTGAATATTGATGATTGCTCCGACAAGGAGATGTATGACATTTCCAAAAGAATGTTAAAAAATTTATGGATAATAATGAATAGAAGCACTACTACCAAAATGAAATCAATGATGCGGAATATATACAGTGAATACTTGGTTAGAGTAAGCCAGTGATATAAATATTTTATTATGTTGGGATAGAGGATCAATCGGGTTAGATTTCGAAATAAAAGGAAAAAATTCGTTAGAGGTCTCTATCGTCTTGGGTGACCGCCCAGGTCATGGAGGGCGACCGCCCATGAAGACAGTGGGTACGTCGGATTTGACAATCGCTGAGGGCGGCCGCGCAGTTGGGTCAGGGCGACCGCGCATGAGTACAGAAGTTTTGGCTCGAGGGATTTTGGCTATGGGCGACCGCCCATGGGCACTTGGGCGACCGCCCATGTGTCGGGGCAGAATTTTCTGGGCCTGTTTTTTAGGCGAATTTTAGGCAACCCTTGTCCATCTAGGGTTAGGTTTGTTCCCCTAATATATATTTAAGTTGTATTCCGCCTCTAGACTTATTGTAACACAAAATTTACATACATAGTGCAAGATCCTGGCTTGGTAGTGCCCCCAGACGTAGCCAATCAAATTGGTGAACTGGGTTAATAATTTCTTATATCTTTTCTGTGCTTTTTATTTTCTTGTGCTTTGTTTGTGTGCGATTATTATTCTTGTGGTTTGCTTGGGCTGTGGAGGGCTATATTCACAACAACTGGTATCAGAGCTTTTGGTTTCAAGATCAAGGGAGTTGTTCCAAGCAATCAAGAATGGGCAAGGACAAACAGGCGGTTGAGAAATTCGATGGGTCTGACTACGGATATTGGAGGATGCAGATTGAGGATCTTTTGTACAACAAAGACCTCTATAAGCCTCTGAAGGGTGTCAAACCGGAAGATGAAGATCAGGAAGAATGGGAACTCATGGATCGGAAAGCCCTAGGGGTGGTTAGATCTACTTTGTCAAAGTGGATTGCGAAGACTACCAAGAAGGCGACAACCACCAAGGAGCTATTGGATTATCTTACTGAGAGATTTGAAACTCCATCTGCAGCAAATAAGGTTGATTTGATACGCAAGATGGGTAGTCTCAAGATGCAAGAGGGAGGATCCTTGGCTAAGCACATCGATGAGTTTATGGATGTTATAGACTCATTGACAGCGGTGGAGATCAAGTTCGATGATGAGGTTCATGCGTGTTTTTGCTAGCTTCTTTACCAGCAAGTTGGAGCAGAACGGTGACTGCAATCAACGCTTCAACAGGTAAGAAGAAATTGAAGTATGATGATGTTAAAGACTTTCTTTTGGCCGAAGAAAATCGCATGAAGAAGTTGGGGATATCGGGTGCTTCGGGATCGGCTTTAGCTACTACTAGCAAGGGGAAGCCGGGTACTAGCAAACAAGGGAGAACCGAATCTAGGGAGAACGTGGTGAGTGGTAAGGGCAAGACCGGGGAGAACAAAGACAAATCAAAGGTTGCGAAGGGATCTGTTCAGTGCTATCATTGTAAGGAGTTGGGACACTTCAAGAGGGATTGTCCAAATCGTAAGGGCAATCAGGTGAATGTGACAGTCGAAGGTGATGATGTACTGGTTCTGAGTGTTAGTAGTGCACTAGAATCATGGGTGCTGGATTCGGGGGCATCATTCCACTCTTGCGGGCATAAGAAAGAGATGGAGAGTTACACTTCCGGTGATTTCGGTAAGGTCTATCTGGCGGATGGCGAGCCTTTGGAAATCAAGGGGAAGGGGGATGTCAGAATAGGAGCATCGGACGGGAATGTCTTACATCTGAACGGGGTCAGACACATTCCGGGTTTGAAAAAGAAGCTACTATCAGTTGGGCAGTTGGACGAAGAAGGTTACAAGGTGACATTCGGCTGCAGAAACTGGGTTATTACCAAGGAGGATTGTGAGATCGCTCGGGGTAATAAGGAGGGGACTTTGTATTTGGCGAATAACACCAAGGACAGTATCGCGGTGGCAGCAGCCAAGGGTGATACGGATTTGTGGCACTGTCGATTGGGTCACATGAGTGAGATGGGGATGAAGGTGCTTTGTTCAAAGGGACTACTACCTGGTTTGAAGACAGTCAACGTGGGGATCTGCGAGGATTGTATGTTTGGAAAATAGGGGATAAATGATTTCTCGAGGACAGGTAGGGGTTTGAGGGAAGCAAAGTTGGAATTGGTTCACACTGACTTGTGGGGGCCATCTCCGGTTACGTCTCTGGGTGGTGCGTCATATTACATGACTTTCATTGATGATTCTACAAGGAAGGTTTGGGTCTATTTCTTGAAGGGGAAAGATGAGGCTTTCGAGGTGTTCAAGAAGTGGAGGGCCTTGGTGGAGAATCAGACGGGACTTAAGCTTAAGTGCTTGAGATCAGACAATGGTGGGGAGTATGAGCTTGGTGAGTTTAGGGAATATTGTGCTGCGAATGGTATTCGTATGGAGAAGACTCCAAAGCGGACACCACAACTCAACGGGGTAGCAGAGAGGATGAACAGAACATTGAATGAGCGGGCTAGAAGTATGAGATTGAAGTGTGGACTTCCGAAGACGTTTTGGGCATATACAGTTGACACGACAGCTTTCTTGATCAATCGGGGACCATCGGTACCATTGGGGAATGGAATTTCAGAGGAAGCGTGGAGTGGCAAGCAGGTAAATCTGTTCTTTCTTCGCATATTTGGCTGCATTTCTTATGTTCATGTTGATTCTGCTGAGAGAACTAAATTAGATGCTAAATCTGTTAAGTGTACATTTATTGGGTATGGCGGGGATGACTTCGAGTACAAGTTTTGGGATGACCAAAATCATAGAGTTATTCGTAGTCGAGATGTGGTATTCAATGAACAGGTTTTGTACAAGGACAGAAAGGGGGCATCTGATGACACTAGTTCGGAACCGAAAATTGTAGAGGTGGATATTCCTAACTCGAGTGGGAGCAGAACGGTTCATGATGACCATGGTCAGGAGGTCACTGAAGATGAACCACGTACTCCGGAACCGGATATTTCGCTGCGTAGATCCAGCAGGTTGCGTGGATCGCCTGACAGGTATACTCCATCCAATTATTATTTCTTTGTTGACGAGATAATGGGGAACCGAAATGTTATGCGGAGAGTCATTCGTAGTGCACTTTGTAACAAGTGGAAAGGCTGCGATGGATGATGAGATGGACTCATTGAAGGCCAACAAAACTTGGGAGTTGGCCGAACTACCTAAGGGGAAGAAGGCACCGCATAACAAGTGGGTTTACAGGATCAAGGAGGAAGCAGACGGTAGCAAGCGTTACAAGGCAAGACCGGTTGTAAAAGGGTTTCAAAGAAAAGTACGGTATTGACTACACCGAGGTATTCACTCCGGTTGTGAAGATGACCACTATCGAATGGTTCTGGGGATAGTAGTGGCGGACAACTTGTTGCTTGAACAGATGGATGTGAAGACAGCCTTTCTTCATGGGGACTTGGAGGAAGAGATTTACATGGTACAGCCAGAGGGTTACTTGTCTAAGGGTAGCGGGGAGCTAGTTTGCAGATTGACTAAGAGCTTGTATGGCCTTAAACAAGCTCCTAGGCAGTGGTACAGGAAGTTTGATGGATTCATGCATGACATTGATTTTATCAGATGTGAGGCGAATCATTGTTGCTACTTCAAGAACACGGACAATGGGTACATTATCTTGCTGTTATATGTGGACGACATGCTAATAGCGGGCTCTAGCAGTAGAGAGGTAAACAGATTGAAGACTCAGTTGTCAAGTTGTCAGAATGGTTCGAGATGAAGGATTTGGGAGAGGCTAGGAAAATCTTGGGCATGCGGATTGACCGGGATAGGGAGTCGGGCAAGTTGGTTCTTTCACAAGCAGAATACGTTGAGAAAGTCTTAGCAAGGTTTTGTATGGAAGAGGCGAAGCCAACAGGGACGCCATTGGGTTTGCATTTCAAGCTATCCGAGAAGGACTCACCTAAGGGCAAGGAAGAGCGTGACAAGATGGAGAGAACTCCATATGCTTCAGCAGTGGGGAGTCTCATGTATGCAATGGTGTGTACAAGGCCGAACATTGCACATGCGGTGGGAGTAGTCAGCCGGTTTATGGGCAATCCAGGAAAGCAACATTGGGAAGCGGTTAAGTGGATCCTACGTTATTTGAAGGGTACTGCTGGTAAGGCTCTGTGTTTCTCGAGCAAGGAAGTGGTGTTAGCGGGTTATGTTGATGCGGACTTGGCATCAAGTGATCTTGATAAGAGGAGGAGTACTACGGGTTATGTGTTTACATTGGGTGGTACGGAAATCTCCTGGGCTTCTAAATTGCAGAAGATCGTGGCGCGATCGGCTGCGAAGCGAGAATATGTGGCAGTGACAGAGGCGAGTAAAGAGATGGTATGGCTGCAGAACTTCTTGGGTGAACTTGGGAAAACGCGAAGTGGTAACGTTCTCTACAGCGACAGTTAGAGTGCAATACATTTGGCTAGAAATCCGGCGTTTCATTCGAGGACGAAGCACATTGAACTGAGGTTTCACTACATCAGACATCTCTTGGAGGAGAAGATCTTGGGGCTAGAGAAGATATTGGGATCAGAAAATCCGGCTGACATGTTGACAAAGGTTGTGAATCTTGATAAATTGAAGTTATGCAAAGCTTCAATTGGGCTTGGAGAATAGAAGGGGAGGATGGCACTACCATGATCGAGGTGAGCACTAGGAGGACACCAAGTGTGAGTTGAAGACGGATACGGGGCTTATATGTATGGTTGATCTCTAGGTGGGAGATTGTTGGGATAGAGGACCAACCGGGTTAGACTTCGAAGTAAAAGGGAAAAATTCGTCAGAGGTCTCTGTGGTCTTGGGCGACCGCCCAGGTCATGGAGGGCGACCGCCCATGAAGATAGTGGGTACGTTGGATTTGACAATTGCTAAGGGCGGCCGCACAGTTGGGTCAGGGCGACCGCGCATGAGTACAGAAGTTTTGGCTCGAGGGATTTTGGCTATGGGCGACCGCCCATGGGCACTTGGGCGACCGCCCATGGGCACTTGGGCGATCGCCCATGTGTCAGGGCAGAATTTTCTGGGCCTGTTTTTTAGGCGAATTTAAGGCAACCCTTGTCCATCTAGGGTTAGGTTTTTTCCCCTAATATATATTTAAGTTGTATTCCGCCCCTAGACTCATTGTAACACAAAATTTACATACATAGTGCAAGATCCTGGCTTGGTAGTGCCCCCAGACGTAGCTAATCAAATTGGTGAACTGGGTTCACAATTTCTTGTATCTTTTCTGTGCTTTTGATTTTCTTGTGCTTTGTTTGTGTGCGATTATTATTCTTGTGGTTTGCTTGGACTGTGGAGGGCTATATTCACAACATATTATATTATATAATGTACAATATTTTGAACGAATATAAAAATATATTTTTATTAAAATGTGGTGTAAAAACAATACTCCCTTCGTTTCAATAAAAACTTCACTAATTATTCAAAAGGGCGTCCCGTTAGAAGCTTCACCTTTCCTTTTTTGGCAAAGAATATTTACTATTTCCTCCACTCATTCTCTCTCCTACATTATTTTAATACTCACAACACAATTTTAATTTACTATTCCCTCCACTAATTCTCTCTCCTATTTTCAAATTACACTCACAACATTTTTTTTTTCCTCCCATTTCCATAATATGAGGGCAAAAAGAATGAAGCAATTGTTGGGACGGAGGGAGTACATTGTATAAAAGCTTCACTAATCAATGTAAAAACTCTTTTATATTTACATTTGTAGTGCGCTTTTTACATCGTATATCCCCGAGTTTTTACATGTCGTCGTTTGAATTTCGTCGTTTGAATTTCATTTGTTGTATCGCTACATCCAATTGATGTAGCGATTCGAAATCCAAAATGAGTAGATACGGTTCACAGGATAATTTTAATTTTGTTTAGATAAATAATGCTTTTGTCGCTTCAAAATAAATATTATTTTAAAAAATAATCGTTATTTTTGGATTAAAAAATTTAAATTCCAGAATTATCTAAATATTGAAGCTTATTTTGTAGTTGATGATGCCAAAATCGTCAAATCAGCCCAAATCCAAGCGATGAATGCTCCGGCGATTGCAAGGCCTGAAAATAAGAGAGAAAACGTAAACTAAGCCGGGGCGGATCCGGCTAAAGGCCCTCCGGCGTGAGAGTAAGTTCACGGTTTGTGTGAGAGAAATCAAATTGACAGAGTTTCTCCAATGTAAAAAGTGACGTACCCAATAATGAGCCATGGGGCTTGTATTTATAGGAATGGATAGATAGAATCCATGTTGGAATGAACTTGTAAAGAGATAAGATATAATCTTAAGAGGATCATATCTGTTAAGGACTCCTTATTTGACTTGAATTGATATTGGTAATTGTAATCCTGATTGGGTTACAACTGTATAATCCTTGTTGAAGGAGGATTGTAACTGCTAGCCGGAACGCCGAGGAAGACGAATGATTTTCCTCGGCCTGGGGCAAATTAGCCGAGGAAAATGACTTTGTTTCCTCGTCATTTGGTAAATGGCCGACATGAGAACATGCCGGGGAGAATACTTTTGTTTCCTCGGTGATTGGTGACATGCCGAGCAAAGGACTTTTCTCTCCTCGGTAATTGGGACAGGCCGGCCCAAGAATGTCGACATAAGGCCAAGGTAAATGTTCCTCGGCATACGAGGAAGATAATGCTCGGCCCTAACACTTGATGAATATATAATATCCATGGCCCAATATAGTTGGGCCCAGGTTCGGGCAAGCCCATGTTCGTAGCTCGGTTTATACCGTTCAGTGGCCCCCAACTTTCTAGCTCGGCTTTGATGAATAGAAAGTTAGCTCGTCCTCGGCATATGGGATACGAACAGGTTTTACACGCGTCATTGGTGGGTATCTGACGGTTACTATTCTGGGGCCCCCCAGTCTTGTCACGCCTTGAACCCATCATTTCGCATTTAATTCTTGGGACTCCGGACCTGGATCTTTGCTTTACCCACGGGTTAACCCGGATTGGAGGGGTATAAAAACTAAAACCCCTTTCATTTTACTCTTTACAAACCCCAAGTTTTTGAGAGCATAGGCGAAAGAGATCTCCGGCGAATCACAGCAATCTTCAAACCCAGGGCCTCCGCGAGCTTGATTTTTCCGGCAAAGTTGCTTTCTGCATTGATTCCATTCATTCTTGCAAACTCAGGTATGAAATTTCTCCTTTTCTCACAACTTCCTTTCATGCTCCAGCGTTTTCTAGGGTTTAGGAGTGATTTTGTCCATGCCGTGAACCGCCATTGTTGAAGGTTGAAGCTTTTCTTGATAAAAACTTCAGTTCTTTAATTCTCTTTGCATTTTATATGAAATTTCTAGAATATTGAATGAACTCCCCCTTCATTTTTGATTCCCCTTAGAAATGGCTCGATCTTGGGACCATTCTCCCCGATTCCGCTATGGATATCATACTGGAAATTTGAGGGTCTATCGTAGAGAGAGGGGTCCATGGATGATGCTGAACTTGGATGATATAAGTAAGCAGTTGAGGGGTTACGGCCGCTCCCGTTTATTCATTCAATACCCAGACTCCACAAGAATAGATAGGATTGAGTCTGGTTCTCCCAACATCATAGTGTTTGAGGATAGGGCTCAAATGGTGGAGCACATCGAACTGTTCTACCCGGCCTCCCATCGCGAAATGCGTGAGCGTCTGAGAGGTACGGCCCCCTCCTCGGCCTTATGAAATGACGAGGAAGGAGATCTTCCTTCCTCGGCCTTATGGAATGACGAGGAGGGGAATCTTCCTTCCCCGTCATTTAATCAGCCATTGACGAGGTAAATAATTTGGTCTCCTCGTCTTTATGCAGATATGACGGGAAGAGAAGGAGAGCCCTCCTCATCTACTCAGATAGTTGACGCCTTCGTTGAAGGTGCACAAGCTGATGCTCGCCTCGTCCGAAGAAGAGGCCGAGGAGCAGGTAGCCGAGGAAAGCAAGTGGAGAGGACACCAAAGCCTGGGGATCCCATGATTGAAAAATTGTACTCCAAGTACAAGGTGAACCGGGATGAGTACAAGTTAACTTATATGGGCAAGATTGAGCCGAAGACGGAGAAGGAGGAGACGAACTTCTACTACAACCAAGATTATGTCCACTTCTATTATAAACAGTTTCAATAGGGGCTTCGTCTTCCTCTGGACCCCTTCATCTGCGAATTTTGGACGATGTAAAGCGGTACCCGGCCATGCTTTGGGGCCAATGGCACTAGGGTCTTTGGTTAGCTTCATCATCCTCTGCCGTAGTTTAGGCTATGAGCCGACCATGGGAGCCTTCCGCCATTTCTACATTATCCAAGTCATCAAGGAACAATGGCTGGTAGTAATTAGGAGTGCCAATAGGAAACCAAAATTGCTCCTCCCCATGTCTAGTAAAGTTCCAGGCTGGGATCATCATGTCATCCGAGTTGAGAGCCGCCAAGGTTGGGAGTTCCAGTCTCCTTGTGGTGACCCAACATCTACCTTCGCTGTCCAACAATATGAGTGGACCAAAGCTTTGATCAAACGCCTAGAAGAGTTTGCCAGGGTAGGGGTCCTGGATTGGAAGCAAGTTGAATCCTCGGATCATTTCTATATCCAGGCAGGATTGATGCCGGGGAACGAGGACGGGGTAGCTCCCCTTGTAAATGTTAAAAGAGGTCGTCGCTTCAATGATTGGACGGTACATCCAGGCTTCGTATTTCACGAGGACTGTATTAGGTGCCACGATGAGCGTCCCCGCGACCAATGTATTGGAGCACCTAACATTGTTGGACGTAAACTTTTATCTTACACTTGTAATTTTTTGCATATTATTTTGCTCGTACTTGACCTTGGATCTTCTTGCTCGTACTTGACCATTTCTTCCTTGTCTTTACAGATTTGACTACCGAGGAAGAAGCCACCCTTGCAATGGAGAGACTAAGTCCTCAGGAGCTGATCAGGCGAAAGAGAAAGCTGAGCAAGAAGTCTGCTCTGGTGGAGAGGAAGGACGAGGCCAATGCTCGTAACTTGGTGCTCGATGTCCAGGGTGATAAGCCCCTACCTCTTAAAGTGCATCAGGAGATTAATTCCGAGGACGCAGCATCCGAGGATCAAGTTGAACCCATACTTGGTGACATGGCTGACCTTTCTACTGGTGCCGAGGAGGCGGGAGCTGAGGAAAGCCGCCTCGTTGCTCGGAGATCTGGCTCCAAAAGAACCCAAGCTTCGAGTGCCGAGGAGCCTGTAACTAAGAAGGCTAATGTTGGTGGGGCTCCCCACGTTGAGGCTCCCCATGTTGATGCTCCTCCTCCTCCTTTAACCATCCAAAACATTGAGACTATTGAGCAGGCCGACGAGCCGCAAAGCATGGCCATCAACGTTCCTCGGCTCAAAGGAATTCCTCTACAAGCTAGGACGGGGCCCTTGGTGCGATTGGGCAGAGCCCCAGTTCAGAGATCTATGGACGAGGATGCCTATGATGGTCTTGTCCAGGAGGCTCCCAGCGATGATACCTTGCTTTGCCGCAAGGGGCTCTTAATTGCCGAGGTGAATATCCTTTCCTTGCTCGTTGATCATTGATTTTGAGAGATGCATACTTGATATGATATTGAACTTTTCTTTCAGTTGGCTTCTGTCACGGCGTATGAAAATGTTTTGGCCAAGAAGAAGACCAGACGCATGAATGAGGCCAAGGCAGCCCTGGCCAAAGCGAAACCGAGAAGTCTTCCTTGGTTAAACTTCTTAAAGCCAAAGATGCCGAGCTTGAGGCGACGAGGCTAAGGTGGAAGCTGAGGTGAAGAGGGCCGAGGAAGGCAAGGCCAAGGCCGAGGAAGAGAAAACCAAGGCCGACGAGCTTCTCCGGCTTAAAGGAGAGGAGGGCGACCAAAGCTCTTACGGATAAGGCCGAGCTTCGGGCTAAGGCCGAGGAAGGCGAGGCCAAATACCAAGTGGAGGAGGCTGCCCTTCCTGCCAAAGAAAACGAGGCTGTGGCGCGCTTCAAGGAGAGCCCGGCATTCAAGGATGCTGTGGTAGCTAGCTCGGCCTTTCTGGACGCCGTGGACGAGCAAACGGCTACTATGTTCGAAGATGGATACCTTCATCTTGCCAGGAGCATTTTGGCTGATCCCTCCACCGGCCTTGACATCAACAAAATAGCCATGCTGATATGCCGGGACCAGTATAGTGAGGAAGTTAGGGCCCTTCATCACTTAGTCCCCTTCTCTGCAAGCAACTTGGAATTGATAGCAGCCAAGGATGCTCAAGCATGCAGGGAAGTGTGGAGGCCAGCCCCTGTAGTCCCTGGCAACATTAAAGACTTAGTGGAGGCCATCCAGGACGAGGAAGAGCCTGAGGCCATGGAAACCGAGGAAGGAAGAAGGGCCGAGGAAACTGATGCTCTTATCAATCAAACGGACCTTCCTCCTCCTGGCTCCATTACTCAAGATTGGCTTGAAAAGCCTTTTGATGATGCTCAACAATCTTAGAATAGCTTTTTCTTGTTATGCTTTTTGTAATAGATGATAGGATATGTAATTTCATTTGAATATCAATGAAAAAATCCTTTGTCATTATTCTCACTTTACTGACTTGATTATATTTTTGTATGCTATGCACTAGCCTTAGGAATGTGGGATCCGAGGAAGGTCCCTTGTTCCTTGTGGAGCAAGTGGTTAGGCCGAGGAAGATTCCTCGGCTGTAACTATACTCGTACTTTATTTGGGCCGAGGAAGTTTTCCTCGGCTTTGAATGTTGTAATCCTGAATCAGAGTAGATTCATGGTGGGAGGTTTATCAAGCCATTGGGCCGAGGAAAGTCCTAGGCCTTGGCCGTTAGTCTCCTAAGTCAAGATGGATCCTTGACTAGGAGAGTTGGAAGCCATCAGGCCAAGGTGGTTCCTTGGTCTTGGCTGCTTGGTATCCTGAATCAAGGTGGGCCCTTGACAGGATATATTGAGGGCCATCAGGCCAAGGTGGTCCCTTGGTCTTGGCAGGTGTGTAGGCCATCAGGCCAAGGAAGATCCTTGGTCTTGGCAGTGTTAAGCCATCGAGCCAAGGAAGATCCTTGGTCGTGGCAATTGGTAAGCCATCAGGCCAAGGAAGATCCTTGGTCTTGGCAATTGATAAGCCATCAGGCCAAGGAAGATCCTTGGTCTTGGCAATTGGTAAGCCATCAGGCCAAGGAAGATCCTTGGTCTTGGCGGTTGGTAAGCCATCGGGCCAAGGAAGATCCTTGGTCTTGGCAATTGATAAGCCATCGAGGCCAAGGAGGATCCTTAGTCTTGGCTATTGTGTATCGGAGAATGCGAGGTAATGCCCTCATCTTCTGTCTTTGGGGTGAAGAGGCGATAGATAGTTGCTTTGCATGTTGGAAGAAATTGCTTTCGTAGAGCTGAAATGTGATTACATCAAACCGCAATCCTATCAACTAAAAAGACAAAAAGAAAACAAAAGACCGAAAATAAAAAGACCGAAAATAAAGAGCTAATCTATTACAAAAATAAACTAGACTAGTGATAATATTTTCTAAGGTTGTCGGAATGCCATGGATGCTTGAGATCCTTCCCCTCCTTGGTCCTTAATCCGTAGGTCCCTTCTCGAATGACTTGAGTGATGATATAGGGACCTTCCCAATTTGGGGAGAGCTTGTTTTGTTACGCTTTCCGACCGGTGGCTTCGATCTTTCTAAGTACCCAATCGCCCACTTGGAATACTCTTTTGATGACCCTCTTGTCGTGATATGCCTTGGTCCTTTGCTTGTAATTCACCATCCTCATCTGCGCGGCTAGTCGTTTTTCATCTATCGGGTCCAGGTCTAGGAGCCTATTGACCTTGTTGACTTGCTCATCATAATGGGAGTTCCTTGCGTAGGGATGGCCATCTCTGCCGGTGCCATAGCCTCGAGAACCGAAAGTTAGTGCGAATGGGGTTTCCCGGTTGGCCCCGGGTGGTTGTGCGAAATGACCCATAAAGCTAGGGAAGTTCGTCCAACCATCTACCCTCGCGTCCTTCAAGGTTCTTGGTGAGGGCGGTTAGGACCCGGTTGTTGGCGGCTTACTGCTTGACCGTTGCCTTGGGGTGCTAGCGAAGATTTTGCATGGCGTACTTTGACTCTTCCCAATTCGGTTGTAAATGCCGTGGAGAATTGGAGGCCATGGTCGAAACAATTGTATGCGGAAGGCCGAATCCGCACCAGATGTTGTCATGAACAAAGTTGATCGCATTCTCTTCCGTTATCTTGGCCAATGCCTTGGCTTCTATCCACTTGGAGAAGTAATCAGCTACTATCACGTACTTGCAATTACCACGGGCGGGTGGGAAGGGTCCAATGAGGTCGATCCCCACACATATCAAATGGCCACGTAGGTATTACAAGTGTTTGCTCGGCTGCGAGTAGTCTTGGAATGTCGAGAGAACCTTTGGCATTTGTCACATTTTCGAACATAGGCATGCGCGTCTTCCACTTAGGTTTGGCCGGTAGTAACCTAGCGCTATGATTTTGTCGCCTAAGGTTACGGCCCCGGGTGTCCGCCGCAAACACCTTCATGTACTTCGCCGGGAGGTTCTCGGTTTCCTTGGGATAGACACACCTTAGCGGGGCTTCGTGAAAGATCTTCGGTAGAGGATTCCGTTCATCACCACGAATCTTGGAGACCTCTTCTTGATAAGCTTGGCTCGAGCATCGTCTTACGGGAGTTTCTCCTTCTCAATGTATTCGAGGTAGTCATCGATCCAGCATCTCTCTTCCTCGTCCAGAAGCATGACTTGTAATCTTTCGTACGCGGAGTTCCTCGGCATAAACTACATATGGGTTGGTCTCCGCGGAGACACGTCCATGGTGGCTAGTTTGGAGAGAACGTCTGCGACTTGGTTGTCTTCCCTTCCTATACGCTTGAGCTCGAAAAATTCCATTTTCTTCGTCATATCTAGGACCAGGTCTCTATATTTGGCTAGGGTGACATCTTGAGTGTTATATTCTCCTTTCACTTGTTTGACAACAAGCCGGGAGTCACGAAAGCGGCCACCTTAGTTGCTCCATAGAAGGAGGCCAACTCAATGCCAAATATGAGAGCCTCGTATTCGGCTTGGTTGTTAGAGGCGGGAAACACAGCGGATGGCATCTTGTATAGTATATTCTCCTTCCGGGCTTGCTAGTACTACTCCGGCTCCGCTTCTTTCCTTGGTAGGCGATCCGTCCGTATACGTGGATCCAACGGTTGGATGGGAGTTCAATGGGAGAGTCTTTTTCCTCCGGCACGTTTTGCTTAGGGAGGTGGGGAGATGCTCACCCATAAAGGCGATCTCGACCATGAAGTCAACCAAAGGCGTGCTAGGAGGGTCTTCCTTGGTTGGTAAGTGATATCAAACTCCGTTAGAGCGATTGACCAATTAAGGAGACGTCCCGGAGCCGTCCAACTTGTGAAGGATTTTCTTCAATGGTTCGTTGGTGTAGACGGTGATAGGGTGTGCAGAAAAATATGCACGCAGCTTCCTTGAGGCAATGACTAGGGCGTATGCTATCTTCTCCACATTGAAATATCTGCTTTCCACATCGGACAGGGCCTTTGAGACATAATAGGCGGCTTCGAATTCCTTCATCCTTTCGAACCAAGGCAGTGCGGCAGGCGTGATCGGTGGCGGCTAGGAAGACATATAGCATCTCACGGTAGTCGGACTGCTAAGCAAGGGAGGGGAACCTGTGTACTCCTTCAACCGGAGGAATGCTTCCGAGCATTCAAGAGTCCAGGAGAAGCTCTTGGTACCCTTCAATACCTTGAAGAAAGGCAGT
Organism: Adenophora triphylla var. japonica; assembly: GCA_022495995.1. Lineage (NCBI taxonomy): Eukaryota > Viridiplantae > Streptophyta > Magnoliopsida > Asterales > Campanulaceae > Adenophora > Adenophora triphylla. The sequence continues at coordinate 40,884 of JAFEMH010006851.1, read as the reverse complement.
GACTTTTCGGCGGACTTGGCGATGAATCTTCCAAGGGCTGCAATTCTTCCATTAAGTCTTTGGACCTCTTTGATGGTGGTAGGTTCCTTCATGTCAATGAGCTCCTTGATCTTTTAAGGTTTGCTTCAATCCCCCTTTGGGAAACCATGAAGCCCGAAATTTTCTGCGGTAACTCCGAACACGCACTTGCTTGGATTCGGCTTCATGTTGTTGGCTCGGAGGTTGTGAATGGTCTCTTCTAGGTCGGGAACGTGGCCGCCTTCCTTGGTCTTTATGACCATGTCATCAATATAAGCCTCCATGTTTCTACCTATCGACTTGCAAAAACTTGATTTACCATCCGTTGGTAAGTGGCACCGGCATTCTTGAGCCCAAAAGGCATCATGATGTAGCGTAAATTCCCCACGGGTGTTTGAAAGGCGAGTCTTCTCGATGTCTTCTTTCGCCATTTTTATCGATGATAGCACGAGTAGGCATCTAAGAAGGCGAGAGTTTGGTGTCCAGAAATGGAGTCCACTAACTTGTCGATTACGGGGAGAGGATAGCTGTCCTTGGGGGCGAGCTTTGTTTAGATCGGTAAAGTCTATGCACATGCGCCATTTCCCATTTTGTTTCTTCACCATAACAACATTAGCCAACCAAACGGGGTATTTGACTTCGCGAATTATTCCGGCGAGTAACTTCTGCACCTCCTCCTTTATAGCTTCCTCCTTGTCTCTTGCAAAATTTCTCCTTGTGCAGGAGATGGTCTTCGCTAAAGGATCAACTTCTAAGCGGTGGAGGGCTACTTCCTCATTGATCCCCTCATGTCTTCGACTCTCCAAGCAAAGACGTCGAGACTGTTTTCAAGAGGGATATGATTCTTTCTTTCTCTTCTGTGATAGCTGGCCTCCTAGCTTGATTTTTTGTTCGGGATAGTCAGGATTAATGACTACCTCTTCTAGCTCATCTACAGGGTTCATTTCTGGTCCGTCTCGAAATTCCAGGGATTCGATGATGATCTCTACGATTCTCCTCCCTTCATTGTCGTTTACATTGAGGCCTTCTTCTGCATAAGTTTATCGATGTACGGAAGATCGTTCTTCCCCGAGTCATGGTTGGCCCCCGAGTTCTGGTCATTGACGAGAATGGGGTCTTCCTCGGAGATGGGTAGAACTATGCCTTGGTCATCCGCAGTTTCTAGGACCATAGGCTCTTCTTCCAGTGTGGGTAGAGTTACGCCTTGGTCATCCACAATTTCTAGGACCATAGGTTCCTCTTCCTCACTTTCCCATACTTCACGGATATAGTTCATTCTAGAGCTAGTTTCCGTGGTCTTCTGTGATTTGGTGATCTTGATGTTCTCCTCGGGCGTATCTATCTCCACGCTTTTTGACTTTTTCCGGCTCTTGACAACATGTTCCAAGAAATCTTTGGGGGTTGCCCTCACGCATCCTATGCCAGCACGAGTGGGAAATTTAACTCGTTGGTGAGGAAGGGAGGCTACCATCCCAAGTTTGGCTTGACTTGGAATGCCGATAATCGCATGATAGTCACTAGTCAAATCCATGACTATAAAAGTGACAGTAGCTTTGGATCGGAAGGGATGATCGCCGACTTCGAGTTCCAGTTCTACAGTTCCCTTTGCTCCAACCTTATGGTTGGTGAATCCTTCAAGCCTTCCATGATATGGCTCTAGCGAAGTGTCTTTCAATCCCATTTGTTGGAAGGCTGAATAGTACAAGATGTCACGGGAGGCCCCCGTGTCAACAAGAAGTCTTTCGGATTCAACATTGTCAATTCGACCCTTGATGACCAATGGTTGCTCACGAGCTGCTCGACTTCCTGCCAACTCATTCGGAGAAAAACTAATGATTTCTTCTGCTTTATGGATCCAAGCAGGGACATGGTATACTTTGCTTAGCTCGTGGATCTGATCCCTTAGCTTTACGGTGGAGGTCACCTCTTCACGGATCACATGTAGTTTAGCCCTAGGAGGCCTTCTATCTTCATCCTCACTCTTGGAGTCATCTTCACTCTCCTCTTGCTTCCGCTTTCGCTTGCCATCTTTCTTCATGACATAACGGTCTAACTTTCCCTCGTCAACCCATTGTTGGATTATCTTCTTAAGGGCCCAAAGCAACCATCGGTGGTGTGCCCGTTGTCCTTGTGAAAATCACGGTATTTGTTCTTGTTGCGGGGATACTTTGGGTTATCGATCGGCGGACGAGGTGGAGGAAGGTTCACCATCTGCATGATTTCGGAGATGGGCTTTGTAAGAGGGGTGAACTCCGGCTTCTCGGTGCTTACGGTTTTATTCTTTCCTTTCTTGCCGTTCCCATTGTCATTCTGTCGGGAGTTAGTCGCTTCAGGTTCCGTCTTGTCAGCACCCCTTTTCTTTGTCTTGTCCTCAGCCATGGAAATGGCATAAGCCACTTTGTATAACTCGGCCTTGGAGCCGGGTTCCTGGGCGAGAGTTCATAAATGAGGGGGCCAGATTTTAACCCGAGTTGAAGCAAACTATGACCTCCCTATCAGTAAGGCTTTCTTCGACTTGGTCTGCCATCTTTCGGAACCTATTGTAGTAGCTAAGGGTGGTCTCTCCCTTCCCTTGCTCAATGTTGGCCAAGTCGGTTAATCTCATCTTCCTCTTCCCACTGTGGCAAAGTGATCTAAGAACATTCTCCTCATGCCCCTCCAAGAATCGATGCAACCTTTCTTAAGCTCACGGAACCAGGTCAAAGGCATTCCGGAAAAGGTGCTCGCGAAAGCTTTGCAGAGCAAGTCATCGGCGGTGGTGAGGAGATTCATGGTTTGTTCAAAACTTTGCACATGGTCCTTGGCGTCGATGGTTCCGTTATATTTCTCGAAATTTGGGAGCTTGAGGTTAGGATGGGGAGGTGCCGCGGTTATCCTCAAGGAAAACGGACGGGTGGCCCAATCATAATCATCGTCATTATATTTCTTTCCCCTCTCCATATCATCCGGCCTTTGCTTCAAAGCAGCTCCCATTGCTTTGTTTCTATTTCCTTCTCACTGCTTGAGCGAGTGCTTCGTTGGGAGCTTCGATCGACTTTTCTTTGGGGCGATCATTCACCCTACTATGCTTTTCTTCATGTCGGTGGCCATCACGTTTGGAGGGGGCCCTATCACGTCTTGGTTCCAGGTCTTGTGCGCCAAGTATCATCCTGTAGGGCTCACGGGGTCCTTGGCCTAGCAAATTCCCGATGCCGAGGACGAGGAGAGTCCGGTCGACGAGGACGATGAGAATCGAATGACGAGGACGAGGAGAATCGGCCGACGAGCTCGAGGAGACGCGGGACGCCTAGGTGTCATGATGAGGCGAGCAGGTGATAGGCGTCTATTCAAGCTGAGTCTTGTTCTTAGGTCCTTGGAGTTCACTTCCTCTTCCCTGGGAGTTATTTGGCTTCTCAGGTCGACCACAAGATCCTTCGCTTCTTGTTATGCCGAGGATGAGGAGAATCCACAGGAGCCGCGGTGGTAGCTCGGCGGTCTTCGGGGAGGATCTGATGCTCTCCTGTTCCTTTCTCAAAGGTGGGCCCATTGATGGTACAATGAAAGGAGCCATGGAATGATCTGGGTCCATTTGCAACAGAGCAACTTGTGTCTCATACATCCTTTGCAAAGTCTCCATTTGTTTGTGTAACAAAGAGCGTCGGTCAACGGGTTGAGATCCTCTGCTTGACCGGCGTCGGCATTCTTTGTTTTCTTCCTTCACCTTGCTTCCCACGAGTACGAGTAGGACGAGGAAGGTCATTGCCCTCTCCCTCGGCATTTGCCTGACCCCTGGATCGAAGAGTCATGGCAAGGGGAGGAATGGCATCGGCTTGAGGTAGAGGAGGAGGAGGAGGCAGTGGCTCCTCGGCTCCGGTGTTTCCCCATTCACTTGGGTGGGATCCTCGGCGGTAACACTTGTGAATTGTCCGTCCATTACGAATCACAAACAGATTATTAAATGCAAAATTTTCCAAAAATCACAATTTCACTGGACAGAATTTATGGCTAAAATTAGGGTAAATTTTAACCAAAACAAACAGCCAATTGTGATTTTCCCAACACAAAAATTCAAGCCACAAATTTCGCTTCAGTCGTGCACTAGCAGTTTCCGGCCGAATTAATGCAGTTTCCGGTGGAAGTTTACAAATTCCGACCGAATCAAGAACAGAGCCTGTCGGAGCGAAAATTACCAATTTCGATCAAGAACTAATCCAACGGAAAATAGCTTCTCAGGCGAGATTTTCCAGGCCAAACAAAGGGTGTTTGAATCGACTTCCCGGCAATGGAACCAATTGATGATGCCAAAATCGTCAAATCAGCCCAAATCCAAGCGATGAATGCTCCGGCGATTGCAAGGCCTGAAAATAAGAGAGAAAACGTAAACTAAGCCGGGGCGGATCCGGCTAAAGGCCCTCCGGCGTGAGAGTAAGTTCACGGTTTGTGTGAGAGAAATCAAATTGACAGAGTTTCTCCAATGTAAAAAGTGACGTACCCAATAATGAGCCATGGGGCTTGTATTTATAGGAATGGATAGATAGAATCCATGTTGGAATGAACTTGTAAAGAGATAAGATATAATCTTAAGAGGATCATATCTGTTAAGGACTCCTTATTTGACTTGAATTGATATTGGTAATTGTAATCCTGATTGGGTTACAACTGTATAATCCTTGTTGAAGGAGGATTGTAACTGCTAGCCGGAACGCCGAGGAAGACGAATGATTTTCCTCGGCCTGGGGCAAATTAGCCGAGGAAAATGACTTTGTTTCCTCGTCATTTGGTAAATGGCCGACATGAGAACATGCCGGGGAGAATACTTTTGTTTCCTCGGTGATTGGTGACATGCCGAGCAAAGGACTTTTCTCTCCTCGGTAATTGGGACAGGCCGGCCCAAGAATGTCGACATAAGGCCAAGGTAAATGTTCCTCGGCATACGAGGAAGATAATGCTCGGCCCTAACACTTGATGAATATATAATATCCATGGCCCAATATAGTTGGGCCCAGGTTCGGGCAAGCCCATGTTCGTAGCTCGGTTTATACCGTTCAGTAGTATTGATTACGAAGTATATTGTTTTAACGAGGCATTTTGTAGGGAGTAGGTCTTCGGAGAAACGTGTTTCTCCATAAGTTATGGAGAAACGTGTTTCTCCATAAGTTATGGAGAAACGTGTTTCTCCGTAAATTATGGAGAAACGTGTTCTGGACATTCAGAAGCTTTGGGACGAATATCCAGAAAAAAGATTTAAGACCAAATCCAAGGCCAAGACCAAATTTCTGATTCTGGATATCACTTTCACAAAGTTCTGGATATCCAGAACATTGAATATGGATATCCAGAAGCCTTAAAACTTATATCCAGAAGTCAATTCTAAATTTCTGGATATCACTTACATAAAGTTCTGGATATCCTTTCAAAGAGTTCTGGATATCCAGAAACCCGTTTCTCCATAACTTATGAAGAAACGTGTTTCTCCCTAGATTTTGGCTTTTGTAGGAAAGAAACATTTAATAATAATAGTTTATTACTTACTTATAAAATTATAATAATAATTATATTTTCTAAAATATACTCTGCCTGTTCTAGAATAAATATCACATTTAATCAGTTAAAATAAACTTTGATCAACATTTAATGATAAATTATTTATGTTTATGAAAAATTAAAAATAGTAATGTATAGTGTTTCTACATGTGTATCGGTAATCATTTTCAGAATAGTATGAAAATAATTAAATACCCCCTCCATCTCAGTTGAAAGTTCAAAAATGAAGTAAGTTTAAAAATTAAGAAAATGTGAAAAATGTAATATATTGTAAATATAGAAATTAGTTAGTGAATAATTGTCACATGTATGATATGTGAACCCACAAATAAAGAATTGATGAAAAATTCATTTTGATATTTTAAACTTTCTAACTGAAATAACCTTTAAAAAAAATAAAAAATTGAACTTTCAACTACGAGGGAGTAGGTGTAGTTACTATTTATTAGAACTATGTAGAGATGCCCAAACGATTTCGAACCGACGGGTCGAACCGGAACCGGACTGGATAAAAACCGGAGGGAAACCGGACCGGACGAACCGTGAACCGGCTGAACCGGCGAACCGGCGGTTTTCCGGTCCGGTTAAGGTTCAAGATTTCAAAAACCGGTGAACCGCCGGTTCAGGAACCGGAACCGGAACCGGAACCGGAACCGGAACCGCCGGTTCACGAACCGGAACCGGAACCGCCAACGGCTAGATGATCTGGTGCGTCCATTTCTTGATCCGACGGTCCATGTTTAATGACCGTTAAATAACGGTCAGTGACCAAAATGTAAAAAAAAATATTTTTTTAATCGTTTTGGTCCCTAAAACGGTTTTTTTTTTATTTTGGTCCCTAAAACGTTTTTTTTTCTTTTTCTCTCAAACCTATAAATACCCTCCCCCTCCCTTTATTTTTTTCACTACTCTCTCTCAACTCTCAAGTCTCAAAACTCTCAAATTCTCAATTACTTACTCTCTTTCTCTCTATTCTATCTCTCAAAGACTCAAATCTCTCTCTCATCTCAATCTCTCAAGTCTCAAACTCTCAAATTACTTACTCTCTTTTTCACATAAATTCATCTTTTCACCAAAAAATGTCTTCATCTCGTGGCGGCCGTGGCGATAAGGGAAAGAATGTATCAAGTTCGCATCCATTTTTCCCCCCCGCCGATGATTCCATTTGGGGCAATCTTAATGTTCAACCTCTACCACAAGAAACGTTTAATTTGAGCGATGATGAAGTTGATACAACATTTCCAATGGGTGATCATGGTCATACCGAAGGGAGTAACACTCAAACCACTCAAACCCAAAGTGAAGCGCGAGGGGGTGGTCAAACTCAAATCCGAGGTCGAGGTCGAGGACGAGGAGGTCGAACCACGGGAAGGTCGGACATCATGACCGTGCACTTTTCAAAAGTGCCAATTGAAGGTACCAACCAATACACCGTTTCTTGCAACCATTGCCCTCAAAAATTTGCCTTTACCCATGGAGGTGGTTATGGGACATTTAAAAGACACTTGACGACAAGGCACCCCGATCAAGTTGGAGATGCCCAAGATCAAACACAACTACAAGGATTTACGGGATCATCACAAGGTACGTCTTCGCAATTATTTAAATTTGATAATTCAACGTATAGAAAAGAAATGGCAAAATATCTGCTTTGCTAAAGGATTACCCTTTAATTTTACTAATGATAGATTATGGTCTCATATGGCACAACTTTGTTTAAATCCCGCGGCTAAAGAAATTAATAAAAATACAAGTACTCGTGATACTAAAGCTCAATATCTACAAGGAAAATTAACTTTAATTAATACGTTTAAAGATTTACCCCAAAAATTGTCAATATGTGCCGATATATGGAGTGACCATTGGCAAACTCATAGCTATATAGGAATTACATGTCATTGGGTTGATATTAGTTGGAAATTACAAAAACGATTAATTGCATATAAATCTTTTGATACTGTTCATAACGCTCAAAATATTTGTAGTAAAATTGCTAATGTTTTACAAGAATATGGATTAGTTCACAAAATTTTTTCAATTGGATTTGATAATGCCGCAAATAATACTGCTAGTCTACCATCACTCATTGATATTTGTCAACCATCTATTGGTGGTAAATTTTTTCATGTTAGGTGCATATGTCATATTTTAAATTTGTGTGTGCAAGATGGTTTAACAACTTTAAAGGAACATGTAGCCCCAATTAAGGAAGTTCTTGCTTATATAATGAGAAATCATAGTGTAACAAAATTGTGGATTAGATTTTGTAAAATAAATAATATCCCACCTAAAAGATTTTCCCTAGATGTTCCAAATCGATGAAATTCCACTTATAAAATGTTATCCGAATCTTATGATTTTCGTGAACTATTGTGTCAGTTTATTCAACAAATAGAGTATTCAACTATAATATTGCCCCATCAATGGGATATTTGTAATAATTTAAAGAAAATTTTGAAAGTTTTTAAAGATGCTACCGTACAATTATCCGGTTCTTACTATCCCACTTCACCGTTAGTTATAGAACACGCCGCTAAAATTAGTTACATATTTATGCATTTTAAAGATGATCAAATTTTAGGTGAATGTATTAACAAGATGAGAACAAAATGGCTTAAATATTTTTGATCATTCCCCCATTGTTTTTAGTAGCTAAACTATTAGATCCTAGGATAAGAGAAGATGGTTTAGAACAAATACTAGATTATTATTATAAGAATCTATTTCCCACCGGCTTTGATTTGTTTTTAGATAGACCTATCCCAAAGGCAAAAGACGTTGTAATTGAGACTAAAAAAATTGTATATGAACTTTATAGAGAATATTATGATCTTTTGGTAATATTGTTTATCCTCCTAGTAGTGAAAATGTCGGTGGTAGTTCTCACGAAGATAGCGATCCCTTTAACTTTATAGATAATTTAATTAGTTCTAGAACTCAAAACGTCAACGAGGTGGCTCCACTTATATTGAACTTGAAAATTATTTAACCACTTCTTTTGAGCCTATAGACGATTTTGATATTGCAAAGTGGTGGGCACGAAGGGCAAACAACTATCCTATTCTATCATTGATAGCAAAGGAGATCCTAGCCGCTCCCGCCTCAACCGTTGCCGTAGAAGAAGTATTTAGTGTAGGAGGAAATGTCTTATCCGATCGAAGGTCAAGGTTGTCTCCATATAATTTAGAATATCAAATGTTGCTCGGCGATTGGCATAGAGCCGAACTACGACTTCAAGATAAAAGAAGTAGTTCCGAGGAGGAGGAGGCCTTTGATGAAGATACATCGGGAGCGAAGCCGAATGAACTACGCCGCTCTTTAGACTTTAGATTAGGTTAATTAATTGTAATTTTATAGATTAGATTATAGATTAGGTTTATTTTTATTTAATTGTAATAGTTAGGTTGAGGTAAAGGCTCCTAAATGTCCCCCCTTATTTATAAAAGGGTAAGGTTGGTTGTCCCCCTCATTTGTAATTTTATTTTAATTAATAAAATTTAAGGGTACCGTCCCTTTTTCTTTTATATACTTTCGTTTATTTTAAAAAAAGTTAAGTTTTTATATGACTTTTTTTGCAAAAAATTAAATTTTTTGTAAAACTTAACGTAAATTGTTAAGAATTTAACTTGTAATTTTTTTTTTTGAAGGGGACACTCTGGGCGAACGCCCAAGTCATTCGGCCCTTCTTGGGCGACCGTCCAAGTCTTTTTTTTTTTTTTTTAAATTAACCGGTTTAGAATCGGAACCGGAACCGTACGGCCGGTTCGAAACCGGGACCGGAACCGTGACAAACCGGGCCGGTTTCGGTTCAATGCTTGGTGGAACCGTGAACCGCCGGTTCGGAACCGAAACCGGCGGTTTGAACCGGATGGGCACCTCTAGAACTATGTAAACTTTCATCATTAATATTCTCATCGGCTCCTTTGAAATGATATATTTAACGTGGTAAACAAAAATGGTAAATCTACGATCTCATTTTCATTTTTATTCTTTTAAAATATTATGTTTTTTTATACAATTTTTTTTACCAAAAAAAACATGATTTTTTTTTGGTACATTTTAAAAATATTATGTTGGAAAAAAATCAGCTAATCAGAATCTGACAATTTCTAGTAGGACTGGCTTGATAGGTATAACGAGTGTATTTTGCTTATACCATATACCAATCAAGTTTAATTTTATACATAAAAATATCTACCATTATCAACCGACTAAGTTGGTATACCAACTTAGTTGGTAGGTTGATACTCGATTGGTATGGTTGGTACTAGTCTCTACCAAATGTAGAATCAAAAATCAAAAAGTATTACATTATCTTCAAAATAAACCATAATCCACATACAATTCGACATAATAAAAATATTTTACTTGAATATCCGATCAAATAAAGACATTTTGCTTGAATTGAAGTGAATTACTACCCACCAACGATAAATAAGGTGACCCTAGTAAATCAAAATTTAAAAAAATAAAGAGAAAAGACATTTTACAAAGAGGAAATTAATGTGAAGACAATAAGAAACTCCAAACTCTAGCTGTAGTTAGCAAAGAACAAGAAAAAAAATTAATTGAAGATAACTTTGGTTAGATTTACTAGAAAGAAAGAAATTGAGATAGAGAAATATGTACTTTGTTTCATGCGAAAATCGAAATTTGGAGGATGTAGGCAAATCGCCGGGAGAGAGAGGGAGAGAGAGAGAGAGAGAGGGAGAGAGATTTGTGAGAAATGAGAATAGAGAAATTCAGAAGTCAAATTAGGGATAAAAAGAAATTGTATTATATATATACATACTTATTTAATATTTATATAAAAATTAATATTTTTAAAAGCTATAATTGTTACTTGGTGTACCAACTAAAATTAAATATATGTACGGCATATCAACCAATTATACAAAATTGATAAAGTACAATCGTATTAACATTTTGATATATCAATTTTCACTTATCAATTATAATTATAATTGATACAGTTGATAAATAAGTTGATTGGTACGTATTTTTTGAATATTTTGTCAGCACTAATTTCTAGAGCACAACTGCACATTATCCAGCACTCCACTTCAATCATATCTCAGCTTTTCATTACTAATAATTAAACCATCCGTTTGGATATTAATTAATGCTCCATCCACATTATTTATACAAGTTGTGTTTTATTTTTTATTAGTTTTAAAAAAAAAATTATATTTTTAAGAAAATAATTTAAAATATTTTATTATAGTATAAATAATTTTCAAAATAAAATAAAACATATTTTATAAAAATATTATAAAATTATATACTTTCATCGCCCCGATTTAAAGTTTTTACTTTTCTTTCTATTGTGTCCCGATTTAAAATTATTAGTTGCTTTATTACTAAAGATGGACAATGAGACTAATTTGTCACCTTGACAATAAAAATTTCCTAGTCACTTTCTCTCTTCTACATTATTTTTCATAATCACAACATTTATTTTTTCTTATTATACGAGTCAAGTCAAACTAAAAATATTAAACGATTTTTCTAACGTGTGTCCTGAGGGTACATGTTAAACTCTTTAAATAAGATAATATAGTATATGTATATGCTTTCATAAATATGTAAGTTTACATATATAAAAAATATATTTTATAATTATGAAAATGATAGTAAAATAAAGTGAATTACTACCCAACAATCAGGGGTGTAAATGGTTCAGTTTAGCTCGGTTTGAACAAATTTAGGAGCCAAACCGCTAGTATCGGTTCAGAAAAATTTCAAACCGAGCTAAATCATAAAAAAATTCGAACCGAGCTGAGCCAAATCATCATGGTTCGGTTTGGCTCGGTTTGAACCGCGGTTTGAATTTTCAGTCTAAGAAAGAACAAACAAACATAGGTTATTCAAGAAAAAAAATTGCAAAAATGAAGGGATATTAAGAACACATACACTGAGGTTATGCATGGATGCCTTCGTCAAAGCCTTCGACTATAGAAAGCAAAAAATTAAAGACGAAAATTAGGAAATTTGATAAAATTGAAAAACAATAAATTTTCCTTCTTCCTGTGCGAAAACTCATTTGAAATTTTAAAAAGAATATTAAGAAACTTTACAATGAAAGCTGATGTGAATTCGCCTTCTTATTGTGCGGCGACGTTGAGGCGGCGAGGGTGAGATAGGCGGCGAGGGTGGGTGAGAAGGCAGTGAGAGAGATCTACTGAAGAGAGAGAAGGGGAAGAGAAAGAAGGAAAAGGGATAGAATGTGTAATGAGATTAAAAAGAGGCAGAGGGTTCAAAGTATTACATTTTAGGATTTTGAAATAAATTAAAGGTGGGGATCAATTTGATTTGGAATGAATGGTCAGGATTATAGTTTATGTTGGTTTGGCTCAGTCTCGTAGCTCGGTCTCATAGCTCGGTTTAATGGCTAAACGGTTTAGCTCGGTTCGGCTCGATTTGGCTCGGCACCCTCAAACTGCAAGCTAAATCGAACCACGTGGTTTGTAATTTTTATAAACCGAGCTAAACCACTTAAATAAAAAACCGAGCTAAACCCCACGGTTTAGCTCGGTTCGATCTCAAACCGCGATTTGAGCTAAACCACTTACACCCCTACCAACAACGATAAAGACGGTGACTATACTGAATCAAAATTAAGAAAAATAAAAAGAAAAGACAATCTAGAAAGAGGAAATGTGAAGACAAATCGCCGGGAGGGAGGGAGAGTGAGTGAGAAAAAAGAAAAATATTCAATTGAAGATAACTTTTGTTAGATTCATTAGAAAGAGGGAAATTGAAATATAGAAGTACATACCTTGTTACAGGCGAAAATCAAAATTGGTGGGATGGAGACAAATCGTCGGTATATATATATATAGAGAGAGAGAGAGAGAGAGAGAGAGAGAGAGAGAGAGAGAGAGAGAGAGAGAGAGAGAGAGAGAGAGAGAGACTTGTGAAAAATGAGAATAGAGAAAGTAAGTCAAATTAGGGATAAAATAAAATCTTATTATACATATATATATATATATATATATATATATATATATATATATATATATATATATATATATATATATACATGCTTAATATTTATATGAAAATTAATATTTTTAAAAATTATAATTGGTATTTGGTATACTAACCAACATTAAATCTATGTATCGTATACCAATCAATTATACAGAACACAAAATCTGGGGAGAAACGTGTTTCTCCGTCGCGTATGGAGAAACGGGGCAACGTTTGTCGCGCGACATACTTAGCCACAACAACTGGATATCACTTTCATCGGTTCGGATATCCGCAACATTGAATATGGATATTCAGAAGCTTTGGAAAGGATATCCAGAAAAAATATTTGGTTTCTGGATATCACTTTCATCAGTTTCTGGATATCCATATTCAATGTTCTGGATATTCAGAAGCTTTGAAAAGGATATCCAAAAAAAATATTTGGTTTTTGGATATCACTTTCATAAGTTTCTGGATATCCATATTCAATGTTTTGGATATCCAGAAACTGATGAAAGTGATATCCAGAAACTGGCTAAGTATGTCGCGCGACAAACGTTGTCTTGTTTCTCCATACGCGACGGAGAAACGCGTTTCTCTGTAAACCGACTCTATACAGAATTGATATATTACTAACGTATCAACATTTTGATATAACAATTTTCATTTACCAATTATAATTAGTACAATTAATACAAAATTTGAATGGTATAGATTTAATTAGTACAATTGATACAGAATTTGATCGGTATAGATTTGAATTTTTTGCTAGCCCTAATTAATTTCTAGCGCACAACTGCACATTATCCAGCACTCCACTTCAATAATATCTCAGCTTTTCATTACTAATAATTAAACCACCCGTTTGGATATTAATTAATGCTCCATCCACATTATATATACTCATTGTGTTTTATTTTTTATTAGTTTTAAAACAAATATTATATTTTTAAGAAAATAATTTAAAATATTTTATTTAGTATAAATAATTTTCAAAATAAAATAAAACATATTTTTTAAAATTATATACTTTCATCGCCCCGATTTAAGGTTCTTACTTTTCTTTTTATTATGTCCCGGTTTAAGATTTTTAATTAATTTATTACTAAAGATGGACAATGAGACTAATTTGTCATCCTGGCAACAAAAACTTTTTAGTCACTTTCTCTCTCCTACATTATTTTTCATATTCACAATATTTTTTTTATTCTCTGAGCCAAGTAAAACTAAGAATATTAAATGATTTTCCAACGTGTGCCTGAGGGCACATGTTTAACTCTTTAAATAAGATAATATAGTATATGTATATGCTTTCATAAATTCATAAATATGTAAGTTTACATATATAAAAAAATATATTTTATAATTATAAAAATGAATAGATTAAAGTAAGTTTAATAAATATATTGATTGCTTTATTTAAAAATGTTTAACATGAATCTTTAAGGCACACGTTAAAAAAAACATTAAAACGGAACAAATGAATAAGGGGCCGTTTGGTAGCCCTTCTTAGGTGGATAGGATTATTAATCCAATAAGTTTGGTGTTTGGTACATTAAATGCAATCACTGTATTATTTCTAACAACCTGGATAGTAACCTCTTATCCCCTCTTATTTCTTCTTATCCCCTTCTTATTAATCCAAATAAAAAGGTGATATTATTAATCCCCTGATTAATAATTCCCTCACTATTAATACAGGCTAATGCTATCGACCTACCAAACGAGCCCTAATAGTTTTGGACTTTTATATTAAAGCCAAAATATATTATCTTTGCTTACATTGCCCAATTACCCCTTTTATAGCTCAATAGTCCCTTCCACTTGCAAAGAAAATGATTGAAAGAAACTAGTGTTTCTAGAAAAGGAAAGATGAAAGGGAGAAACGTGCATTTTTCTAAAGATTTTCTTTTTGCTTTCAATATTTTTGAAGTATTACATTTCAAAATCACAATATTTTGGGGGAAACTAGTTTCTTCCTAAGTTATAAAAAGTCCTGTTTTTTTAAACTGCTCTTATATTCGTCAAATATTTGCAAGTTGAAAAAAATTGGACTTTTTATAATTTATGGAGAAACTGATTTCTCCCAAAACTTACTCTTTCAAAATATGACTATTTTTATGGGTCATAGAGACAGTGGCGGATCCAGGAATACTAGTCAGTGGGGGCCAATTTTATTTTTTTTTGCCGCGAGCGAATTACTCAAATTAATCATTTTTATTTTGTAATATTTAATACAGTATATAATAAAAATGACTTAATAAATGGAAGTTATTAAATATATTTTTTGAAAAATTGCATTGTAATTCAAACATTATTAATATAATAATTATTTGAAAATCATGTGCCCTGTTATAATAATCCAGGCTCTAAACCACAAATAGCACCGAAATATTTAAAATCTTCATCTTAGATAAAGAATTACATTATAAAGTATTTTTTAAAAAACCTACTTCCTCCGTCCCAAATGATTTTTTTTTGACATTCATTAAAAGCAAATTTGAAAAAAAGAAATTTGACATTCATATAAAAAGACGAAGTGAGTATTATTTATTATAATTTATGAGCTTGAAACAGTTGTATGGGCTTTACAAAAATGAGAAACAGTTGTACGGGTTTATTAGAGACGAAAACTGTTGAATTGAGTTAAAAATGGAATATAGTTGAATCTTGTACCTCCAGGTCATAAGATTCAGCTTGACCAGTTTGCCACAGGAAGATACGAGTAGTTTCACAACAATTAATATATACATATATATATATATATATATATATATATATATATATATATATATATCAAAAAAAAAAAAAATTTGGAAAATGAGTGGGGGCCGTCGACCCCCGCTGGTGTCTTAATAGATCCGCCCCTGCATAGAGAGTATTTCTAAGTGTTGCAAAAATGGAATATACATTTTAAATAGATGTCACTTTAGTAAATAAATCACGAATGATACGAAATGGGATAGAGGAAATTGGTAGAGTAATCCATTCCTTTATTCAAGAACCTTTTTTAAGGATTAATAACAAGGGAATTTGTCTCATAAATTTTTTTTGGAATAAATCACTTTTTACTAAGTTTTTCATTGTATTAAAATGATCAGAAAGTTCTTTTTATAAGTTAACTTTCAGTTTTGCCCTCACAACATTCTAAAATTATAATACAACATTCTGATTATTTTTTAATTTTTTTTAAAAAAAAAATTATTTTTTTAAAAAAAAATTAATTTTTTTTTGAAAATATAATACAACATTTTGAAAATATATAATACAACATTCTGAAAATATAATATAATACTCTGAATATAATACAACATTCTGAAAATATAATACAACATTTTGAATATAATACAACATTCTGAAAATATAATACAACATTCTGATTTTTTTTAATTTTTTTTTTGAAAATATAATACAACATTCTGAATATAATACAACATTCTGAAAATATAATACAACATTTTGATTTTTTTATTTAAAAAAAAATTGTATTTAAAAAATTTTTTTATTAAAAAAAATTTTATTATTATTTTTTTGAAAATATAATACAACATTCTTTGGGGGTATTTTCGTCCAAAATGACAAAAAATTGATACATTCATTTAAAAGAAACTTATTGAGCATAGATTTAAAAAAAAAAGGAACTTATGGGACAATGACCCTAATAACAATAGTGACTACAACGAAATACCTCATTATAATTTCGCACTCATATATTTAGATGAGAGCACACAAAGTTACTGTCCCCATATGGATTTTATTTCATTATCTTATCCAATAACTAGTCTTATCACATATTTGAACGTATCATTATGAAACTAAAAGACTTATGGGACGTTTGATTTCCTGTCTTAGCCCTAGATAATTGTCAGAGGAATTATTAAGCCAAATTTAATTTCGTTTGGCAGAGTGTGAAGGAGCCGCTGAAGCTTCTATAAAAGTGGGCGATCGCCCAGACTTAGTGGGCGACCGCCCAGCTCCAAATTCCAACAGCGCTGAAAAGTCTGTACAAGTGGGCGACCGTCCAGGATCAAAATTCAACAACGCTAAAATTTCTGTACAAGTGGGTGACCGTCCAGGCCCGATGGGCTACCGCCTAGGATCAAATCTGGCGTAATTTAGTTTCCTTTCCCTGCACAATTTATTTTAGTTATTTTATTTAGAAATCAATCTCCCAGCCAAAATAGGAATCTCCTTACCAATTTCATTGTAAACATATATATATTCTCAAGTTGTTAATGAGAATTCAAGTTTTGAAAAAAATCCTAAATTGATTTCTTGTCCACAGCAATAGGCATTGGTAACCAATCCCACCTCATGGATTATAATTTCAGGGCAAATATACCCCCACTAAAAAATAAATTAGCCGGGACTGAACGGAGGCCTTTTCAGTTAAC
Organism: Adenophora triphylla var. japonica; assembly: GCA_022495995.1. Classification (NCBI taxonomy): domain Eukaryota; kingdom Viridiplantae; phylum Streptophyta; class Magnoliopsida; order Asterales; family Campanulaceae; genus Adenophora; species Adenophora triphylla. The sequence goes on along the minus strand of JAFEMH010006851.1, from coordinate 23,974 downwards.
AGCCGTGAATCTTCTTCCATTACGATTCTCGTTGACGATTTGTGTGAGATTTTCAGAGTTCAGTTCATCTTCATAATTTTCTTTTTCATAATGTCAAACCCAAATCAGATTATGTACTCTCTCTGTTCGACAACGCATAGGCTTCTTGATTCCTAGTGATTTTATATGATTTTTTGTTAATAGGTGACTACTGATTTCTATGGGTGTATATTAATTTTGGAATAGACGTAGTATTTTTTATAAAATTTAATGACAAAAATGTATATTGCTATCTATTTTTTATCATATTGTTTTACAATTAGATAATGAGTTACAAAAAAAAATTAAAAAAAATTGGTAACAATCATACAGAAAAAAAATCATTTTGGGTCAGAGAAGTATAAAGTAAGTTAGGGATATAGTTGAAAAATTAATAATAGTAGGATATTAATCCTGATCCTATCAAACAATAAAATAATTGTGAAAACGGGATTATTAATGAGGCTTTGACCAATTAGTCCCTAATCCAAATAAAAACTATCTTTAAGGACTAACATTTTCAAAACAGCCAAAAAGTCCCTCAATTTTTTCTTGATCAAATTGCCCCTCATACCCTCTCTCTCTCTCTCTCTCTCTCTCTCTCTCTCTCTCTCTCTCTCTATATTGACGCGTGACGGACACTAAGTTAAGTCCGAGTCCAGCGCCTTGCCTGTTTCTCTCTCTTCCTTTTTTTTTTCTCTTAAACTTTTAAAATGCAATATCTCAAAATCTAAAAGTCGAAAAAATTATTCGAAATCACTGTTTTAATCGCATCGCCAAGACGAATCAAACAAGTTTACTCATCATATATTTTAAATTTTATAAATAAAATAAAATTATTTTTCAACAAATGTGAAATAGATTTAACAGTTGTTCTATAAAAGAATGTCATAAAACAGTGAAATCTATCACACAATTATGCACAATAACTGAGAAAGTGACCTCACAATCATAACTGAGAAATTGACCTCACAGTTATTCACATCACAACCAACAACTGTGAAATAGACCTCATTGTTGTTCTATAAAAGAATGACATAAAAACAGTGAAATCTATCACACAGATATGCACAATAACTGAGAAAGTGAAGTACCAAATTAACTGTGAAATTGACCTCACAGTTCTCAGTTTAGAAAGGTCAAAAACCAAACCATTTCACATTCATAAATAACTGTGAAACTGAACTCACAGTTTTAGAAGTGTGAAAAATATTTCACAGTTATTCACATCGCAACCTTTAACTGTGAAATAGATCTCGCTGTTGTTCTATAAAAGAATGACATAAAAACAGTGAAATCTATCACACAGTTATGCACAATAACTGAGAAAGTGACCTCAACAATCATAACTGAGAAATTGACCTCACAGTTGTGCACAAACTATCATAAATAACTGATAATTAACTATAACTAAGAAATTGACCTCACAGTTGTGCAAAATAACCGTGAAACTTGTTCTACAGTTGTTCTAAAGGAATGACATAGAAATAACTGTGAAATGGAATTCACAGTTATGCATAATAACTGCGAAAATCATGACACGGTTATTTACATCAAACCCAACAACTGTGAAACTTGTTCTACAGTTGTCCTAAAGGAATGACATAAAAATAAATGTGAAATGGAATTCACAGTTATGCACAATAACTGTGAAAATCATTACACAATTATTTATATCAAACCCAACAACCGTGAAACTTGTTCTACAGTTGTCCTAAAGGAATGACACAAAAATAACACTCATAACTATAACTGAGAAATTGACCTCACAGTTGTTTAGAAAGGTCAAAAACCAAACAATTTCACATTCATAGATAACTATAAAACAGAACTCTCAGTTTTAGAAGTGTGAAAAACATTGAACAGTTATTCACATAAACAAACATTGACGATGAGTAAAACTTTCCCATTCTAAACCCAAAAAATCCACTAAACCCTTTTGACGATCAAAGTAAAACAAACCCCTAGTGGATTTCCATTTGCACCCTGATGATGAACCTCTGGACTACTTCCTTTTTTCTTCATCAAATCGTCCTCTTCAAGTTTTGCTTTCCCGGTTGGTGAATTTGCATTACTAGTGGATTTCCATTTGCACAATGTGAAGTGAGGTGGCTTCATGATAGGGATATCAGCTGCAGCATAAAATGGAATAATCAGTTTCACGCATGGCTTGGTTCTTTCCTAACACGAAGTCGACAATGAAATGAATTGTTTATATGAATGCAATGTGTAAGTACATATTACTGTAGTCGACGTTTAGCAACATAATTTAGTATGCAGAAGAAATATTTTTGTGCCTTAACCCGAATTTTAATTTACTGAAGAAGGATAAGAAATATAATACCATTGTGATTATTTACTTCCAATGATGTAGCAGCTGGATGGTCTTTGTGATTAAGCAAGGCAGTATTGATACGTGAAGCACCCATGGAGTGTCGAGCACTAGCTAACTCCAACCATCCTTGTTTTTCAAAATTCAGAGCTACATTACATTTAAATTTTAATCATGATATGGCTTAAAAGAATAAAATAAAGCTCAACAATTGGATGGTCAGACAATGTAAAACCTTTCCCGGTCAGTCTAGAAATAAGAACACTTTATGCTGAATGCATCAGGAAGTCTTTCGAGCACAGTTGATGCTGTTTTATTACGCATTGTTGTTCATTGATTGATGTATGAGCTTCTAACAAGTTTATTAGGATATCATTTAAAAATATGGAAGTCTAATAATCCTATTAAGGTATATCTATAATAGTCCTGTTTGATTTAGGCGTTAAGGAAAAAAAAGATAGATATACTCCTTCACTATTGATCAGAATTGAGTTTTTTTTTGAAAATTGAACTCACATGCATGTGCCTTTTTCTCCCAAGGTAGACCCCCCTTTCCTCCCCTCAAGTAATTTGGCCAATGTTTACAGCATTTCACATCCCATTTTACATCAATGATATTCAACAAAATAAACCATAAAGCATAAAGATCATTTTTTTTGTGAACATTATCAAAATGTACAAGCAGAAGATCTCTGTCTTACATTACAACAGTCCATCAAAATCTACATGGAGGCCTCATGATTGGCTTCAAGCAATGAAGTGGACAATTTTCAAGCTCTAATACCAACTTACAGACTTGATTTCTCAACAACCTTCTTTATTATCATACTCCCTCCGTCCCGGAATGGTTATGTCTTATTTAAAGTTTCACTTACCTTAAACAAGTTTTAGGTCGTTTTCTGATCCCATCAATGCTTTTTATAATAGGCAAACATGATAATGACGAGAAAGATCTAGGAGCCCTAGAGGTGAACCCATGAACGTAAATTCTCAGGCTTATACAATCATCAATTCTGAATAAAGGGATTTCGTGATGGTGGGATAAAACATTGGTTGTCCAGCAATTTCCTTTTCTTCATGGGCTCTTATTATCAACATAATTGCAACTAGAAAGTTCTACAGGATCATCTTTGGTTAATTGTAAGGATTCATTTCTAGCTTGAATGCACGAAAATACAGTAAAAATGTTAAAATACAAAGCGAATGCAGGTCCAATAATCATTATTACCAAACTTCAACATCTCATCCAGAAGAAAAATGATTAACAATAGCTTATACAATAAAGGAGAAAACATATGGACTTCCTTTAAACTGGCAAGCATAGCAGAAATGTATGATCCGGTAAAAGTAAAATTAGCAAATATTTTCCAAATTTTTTTTATCAGACCGCCTTTTCTAGCAAAATTAGACCAAATTCAACAATGTCTTCTTAAAATTGCAAGATTCAAGACTCAATCAAACAAATAATTACACTAAATAATTATGAAATCAGATGAAAATTGTCTTGAAACTCACCTTGGCTGCAAACCCCTAACGAAATCAAGCTCCTGAACAATCAAAGCTCAGCTCTAAATCGCAAATGTAATCAAAGCTCAGCTCTAAATCGTAAACGTAATTGCATGGATTACTACAAAATCCAAGCCGCCAACGATGGCGACGGCGAGATGATTTGTCATGGAGCTCGTCTTCTTAACACAGCCACCAACCAACACTGTCTGGCCGGCACGACCAAATCCGTCGTGGGGGGTTAAGGATTGACCGGATCAGGAGATGGTGAACGCGAATTGCGATTAGAGAGAGAATGAGCCCGTGAATTGCGATTAGAGAGAGAAAGGAGAGAAGAGAATGAAGGGCAGTTACGCCATTTAAATTGATATGAAATATTTTAAAAAGAGCTAGGGGTTTATTGGTAAAATGGGTTTCAACTTATGGACCCCAAGGTAGAATTTGAAATGTGGTATTTTTTTTATAAATTCCACCTTCATATAGGGGCTTGTTGGTAAAAATCCCATTGTTAATACCTTGGATTAATAATGAGGGAATTAATAATCCATTTACTAATAATACTCATTATTCTTATCCGGCTACCAAACGAGGACTTAGAGTATAACATCTCACACTCGATCAAAAATGGGAGTATCTCTCTTAGCATATCACATTCTCGAAATATGTCAAATACTTATCTCTTCATACAGGAAATGAGGTCTGCGACTGACGAGAAAAAAATAAAAGGGTAGAAGTGTTATATCAAATACCATCTACCAACATAACACGTTCTCGTTAGTACAAAAACTCGTCTATGCCCCATACATTATGATTACATCAATTCAAACACCCTTAGCCCCTTATAAGCAGCGTTTAAACCACAATCAGTTTACATGCTCAAGATCAACATGTATTCAATATTATCGTTCGTACATTGAGTCACTAAACATAAATGTATATCATAATTATCTTTCTTAGATTCTCATGTCAATTATCATTAGATTAATAGCTTTCCCAGCAATGCTTCGAGTAGGCCAACTATAAGTGCAAAGCTCTTTGGGCGACATGCCAAATTAGCGTTATTAATATTTAGATCACATAGTTTTAAGTTACAAAGGGAATAAGTGTGATCACATATTAATCACTATAACTAACACAACGACGAAGAGGGATGATTCAATCACTTTCGAGTCGCTTTATAGTCACATACAGTATGCTATGTATGATACGGTAGAACTCGCACTCGAATGGGCATGCCTTACTCAAACACTGTACGAATCTTGGTCTAGTTGCATGTATAGCATCTAACTTGAGTACTCAAAAGCAGTCACTCTTCTAGTGCCTCTTAAGGGTCATACATTCATAATTTTCACAAGGACATTAACAGTTGCGAACCATAAAACATTGAATTCACACATATATAAAGTAAGTCTCATCTTAACTGCGTGTTAAGACGATATACGATAATAAAAATAATAATGTTACAAATGTTATTAAAAATAATATCTCGAATCCTACATGCCCTTGGACCCTACACAAAGATCAAAAAGTCTCTCTGAAAAGAATCTTAATTATAGGGTATGTCATCAAATTATTAGTAGGATTATATTTTAGAACTAAATTCACTCTTGCAACAAATAAACTAGTGAAACGACATCTAATCTAAATGTGATTGGTTACGATGCTTAAGATTCCTTTTGAATCTCTAATTAGTCAAACACACAATTAATGACTATTCGACCATTCACATTTTGTTTATCATCTAGATGTTACAAAAATCTTTATCGACCATATAGTTTCCTGATTATTAGGAATTACATTCAAATACCTTTTGCTTAATCAAGAAACACTACAAAAAATATGCCTTTTCCCGGCACTTTAAAAATGCCGAAAAATGTTGAAAAAGTGCCGGAAAAGCTTTTCCCGGCACTTCTGAAAGTGCCGAAAAAAGTGGTGTCAGCAATACTTTACGGCACTTTTAAAGTGCCGAAAAATTTTCGGCACCTATAAAGTGCCACTAATTTCCGACATTTAAGTGAGCAAATATTTTTCAATAAGGGCATATATTAAAATTAGGCGACACTTTTCAAAAAGTGTAGGAAAATATGGGGCAATTACAAAAAAGTGTCAGATGTTAGTGGAACTTTTCAATAAATGCCAGAATTTAGCGACACTTTTTAGTAATTGCCGAAAATTTAGTGGCACTTATATCAAACTGCCGGGAATTCCCAGCACTTTTCCTGAAGTGTCGAAAATTTCCCGACACTTTATTATTTCCTGAAGTGTCGAAAATTTCCCGGCACTTTTAATAAAGTGCCGGGAATTCGCGGCATTTTCCAAAAAGCGTCGGAAATTTTGCGGCACTTTCATTGAAATGCCGAAAATTAGCGGCACTTTTAATAAAGTGCCGGGAATTTGCGGCATTTTCAAAAAAATGCCAAAAATTTAGCGGCACTTTCGTTGAAATGCCGGAAATTAGTGGCACAAAGTAAAGTGCCGGTTTAAAAGTGCCGGAAAAAGGCATATTTGTTGTAGTGAAATAACTACTTCACGTGAGAAATGTATCTTTTAAGTAGATTTGTGCATATCTACACATCATCCCTAATATATATCAGTGTAACTTCTTACGTTAAGACTCTCACCTTTGAAAAAAAAATCATTAGACTTTTAGTACCACATAGGTAGCCAACAACCTTTATAACCGCCAATCCAATAGTAGGACAAATGTCATATTGGAAACGATCTATTATCCCTATAGCAAAACAAAAGTTAGGTCGAGTAAGCACAAATAGGAAATATCATACGACTAACCACATTTGCATATAGAGCTCTAGTCATCATTCTTTTATCATATTTATTCTTTATGTTAGTGTTACACCAGTGTTGTCTCATGTGTTGCTACACCAGTGTTGTCACTGGTGTTGCCTCATGTGTTGTCGTCGTGTTGGCAATTTAAAATGAGGATAGTTACTACATGTTTTTCATAATTACAAAGTGATAGTTAATTGTTTTCATGTCTGATATTAGTTTGTTGGAAACGTGGTTGAACAGATTATGATGGTTGTTCAAGGCGTGACAAATATGTTAGAAAAGGAAGTTACACATAAATCCTCATTTATGTGTAAAAGTGGAGACCAATTAAATATTGTTAGAGGCTTATCTAAATAGAGGGACTGAAGATGACGAGTATAAGGCTGAAGAAGCTTGGATGTACAAGGGGAAGATTTAGAAATATGCCCCTGTACTTAGGTCAAGAATGCAGATATACCCTTATACAAGTTAATTGTCTTATTAACCCTTTTACTTACGAAAAATGTGTGGAAATTTGGACACCCTTAGATTTCAGTCCAAAAATTAACGGAATGGCTGATTAGGCGTCCTAGTAGGCATGTGAAATATACAACATGGAAAATAATTGCCCAACTGGAATTTTCTGACTATGATTAACTCAAAACTACGTCATTTTAGCATAACTTATTTACAATTAACACCCCTTGGTAAAATGTGAAATATTTTTAAATCATACCCACTATTTCCATCAAACCACCACTGGGTCCCCCTTCTCTATCAATCAACTGGTTACGTCTCCTGCACAACCTAGAATCATCACCGCCAAGATAGAACCCAGCATTCCCACCAAACCGACCATCAGGCATGTGAAATGGTATCAACCGAAACAACAACATCAAATAAATTCAAAAGTTACACACGTACAATCAAACGCAAACACACACACTATCGCATTCAAAATCACACACACACAAAATTGCAGATGGATCGATGGAAGAGTGAATTTTGTGTCTGTTTGGGAATTTTGATACGCAAGCTCTAACCTTTCCCCAAAATTCTTGAAACTGGGTACATAATTTGATTTTCAAACCCAAAGATCAGATAGATTGAGGGTCCATTTGAAAATTTTGGGGCGGAGGAGGGATATGAGCTCAAGTTTTGAGTAAACTGGGTACTCCCTCTCTCTCCCTTTGTCTCTCTCTCTTTCCCCTCACACCTTCGAATTAGAAGAGAAATTGGTAAATTTTGGTCTAATTTAGTTTGATCTGATTTTGAATTGTGGGTTTTCTTGTATGTGATAGTCGGAGGATGGGGTATATATAAATGGAATGTTGTTGTAGTGGTATAGGTCTGGAGTGGGGTGGAAGTAGGTGTGAGTACGTCAATCCAATTCGCGACCCAATAAAAGTGCCTTTTACTCAATAAAATTGCACTAGGGGGCGTTTTGGTAAATTTTCGGTCCATTCCGAGACTTTCGGGAACTTTTTATAAGTTTTTCGCGAAGAAAGTACTTTTAAGTCTTTTCTCCAGGCAAAAGGACCAATAGGGAATTATTTGATTTGGACCTAGGGGGAATTAGCTCGGAATGTTCCAGAAACGGTTATTGGCTCGTCCCGTCGTGCGACAGAATGAGCCACAAAAAGTCGAAGCAGCAAGTCGTGCGACATCAAGGGCCAATTCCCAAACAGTATTAAATAAAGGATATTCTCATTTTGTCAGGGGGGACTCTCTCTCTAAACGGTTTTGGGCTCTCTCTCTCTACTCTCTCACTAGACGCAAATACCAGTCCCTCTACCTCCAACAACAATCGTCTTCCTCACCTTCACCTTGTCTCTCCCTCTCCATCCAAGCCCATCGCCGAGCTCTCCCTCTCTACCCAAGTCGCCAATTGTAATGACCCTAACCCTAGGCACAATTTTAGTATCATATTATGTGCTTTTAATATTATTGTTAATATTATGTGTTCATTTTATATCCTTGATTTCTAATATTAGGATGAAATGATTGGGAAATAAAATAATATTCTGGGGGGAAATATAAAAATAGAAAATAAATAAAGTATGAAATGAGGTTAAATTGTGGGGGCAAAGAAATTGGAGTAAGGGGTTAGTTTTAATGCCTTGGAATTTGGAGGACCTAGTTGTTTATTGTTGAAAGCCTTTAATAAATGGGCATGGGGGAGGGGCCATGCCTTTCTCCCTTAATTCCCTCACCTCCCTTTCCTTAGTCAAAGATCACAACACTCCTCCCATACTTCTCCATTCTCCTTACATTCCCCTAATCATTTTCTTCTTCATCCTCCTTCATTTCCATCCATGGAAGCTTCTCTCTAGAATCCCTCTTTCCAAGTTACTAGCAAGCTCATTTCTTCTCCATTTTTCAATTCAAGTGTACTTTTGTGCTTGGTGCATCTAGGGGAGCTTATCAAGCTAAGAAGATCCTTAATCCATCTCATATTTCTAAGTAAGTTATTATGACTTCTTTCTAAATATTGCTCACTTTATGTGTTTATGAATATTTTGTGGAAATAAAATGATTGTGGTATTTTTGAATGATGTTAATTGAGTAAAATGGTTATTTAAGATTTAATTGATTTTAGTTATGAGATGAGGGGTTTAAGTTGAAGGAATGAGGGTATAATGAGTGTAAGATGTTAATGACCTTAATGGAGTTAGTGTATGTGATTATATACATCTTACTTTGATTTGGGAAAGATTATGAGTTTATTTAATTTGGGTAGAAAGAAGTAGAAAAAGGACTTGGTATATTTTTAATGATGTGAGTTATTATGATCTTCTCTTCTAGTTAATGTTCATGAACTATTTGGTGTTGTTATTGTTATTATAATGGTTATTTGATACTTTGGAAACCTTCTTGGAGTTGATAAATTGGTTAATGACAAAGAATGATGTTGTTGTTAAGGAAGTTGATCAAGAATGTAAGAAAATGGGTTGAGTTAGATTAAGATGGTAAATCTTGAAAAATGGTAGTAAAATGGGTGGAAAACCAAGTGGTAAATGATTTATGTTAGGATATGATATCTTGGGGTTAAATGGTTTAGAGTAGAATTAACAAAGTTAGAAATCCTTTTTATGTTCACAAAGAAGAAGAAGCTTGGTACTAGTTTTGGTTTTTGGGAGTTCTTAAGGAAAAGTGCTACAGCTACCTGTTTTTGGCCGTGGCACGAGTCGTGCCCCTAGGCACGAGTCGTGCCCATGGCCCACTCGTGGTTACGATTCGTGAAATGAGAGCCAAATCGTTCTGAGTAACTTAAGTGTAAATTGGCACGAGTCGTGCCCTTAGGCACGAGTCGTGCCATGAGGAGGTAACGAGTCGTGCTTTAGGGGATGCATGAATCTGAGAAAGGCCAAAGGGGCACGAGTCGTGCCCTGGGGCACGAGTCGTGCCCTGGCCTGGTGACATTGAACTGTTTTTGGAGCTGTTTAAACCTATGCAACCTAGACCATAATTGAACCCTCTTTAACTTAGATTAAAGTAGAATGCTTGGGCTACACAATGACATCTTATTTGGGTCAAAATGGAATTGTGGAAGTAGTTTAAATATTGTTCGGAAAATGGTTCAAACTTGGGAATTAGATCTTGGACTTATTAAAGGTTATTCAGGGATGTGTAATGACTACGTAGGAATGGTTTATGGTACATGGTGACCTTACTTGCTCCCATATCCTTGGTGGTTAGCTTGAATAGTGTTAAAACTATAGGTTATACTATTGTGTTAAATGTATATGTATCATTGTAGCATTGTTATCCCAATTGTGGAATTATTGATTATGTGAATACTTTGACGTCCCAAGGGTGGACTATTTGTCCTATTGTTATATTGTATCCCAAGTGTGGATTGTCGGGTATATTGTTACGTTGTATTCCAAGTGGGACTTATTTGATTATAATGTGCCTTACTTGATTTCATATTCATTGATGGTATTATGCTTAGTGTATTAAATGAATGTTGCACTATAGTATTGAATTAACATGAGTATATTTTACCATGTTGTTATATTATTATCCCTTTTGTGGATTTTATTTCAAGTAACTATTATGTGCTTGGATATTACATGTGATTCGGGGGTATAATGGAATTCAATCAATTATTGATTTGTTCTATAAGTGATTGAAGGTTCATCATACCTGTGACCTCTCCCCTCTGTGGCCACAGAGTAGGTGTGCTAGCAGCTGTATTGAGCCAAAAGCCTTACAGTCCGCTGCGATTTGGTGATTAGGGGGAATGCTTCTGTATTAAGCCAAAAGCTTTACAGATAGCGGAAATATTGTTGGATACTCTGAGTAAGTATCTGATTTTCTTATATGGATCTCTGGAGTATGAGTCCTATAAGCGGTGAATGTGCTGGAGGCAGTTCACCAAAGAGTGGAGTTTTACTCCCACGTTGTACGACTTATTATTCAGACGGGAAAGGTAAAATGAGGTAACGTAAGGTGTTTACCTCTTTAATAATGTGCTATGTGTAACCATGCTATGTGTTGCATCTTGTTTGGCATCTTGTTGCATTTATAATAGCTTTTTGAGATTTATTCTCACCCCTTCCCTTTTACTGTTTTAGATTGTGCTGAGACAGGTGACCTGAACCAGTGAGGTCGGGGAAAGAGTTTGGACTCTTGCTTTTGGGACTTGTCAGGATAGGTATATGAGTGGGTTGTCGGGAGTCCTATTTAAGTATTACTCTTTTATAAGTTGTGTGGAAAACTCTTTTGTTAAACAATGTTAATTAGGGTTTTCAATGTAATTGATTAAGTATGGTTATTGAAGTATTTGTTTAAATTCCTCCGAGTGGAGATATTGTCAGTTGATTTTATTTTGGAAGTTTGAGAATTGATTTTCTTTTAAAGTGAAATAAAAGTTTTAAAAATTCTAAGATGGATTTTCTAAGTTTGAGCTCCTCAAGCTCGGGACACGCGTTAGGTCCCGAGTTGGGGTGCTCACAGTTGGTATCAGAGCTTAGTTTAGAGGTCAAGGGTAGATGTCTAAACTAAGGGGGAATGTGTGGAAATTGACGCCGAGTGTTTAATGCAGGAGTTCGTTCTAATGGCCGAAAGCAATGATGATCAGCGAAAGGTTCTAGAAAATGAAGGAGATATGGGTATAGGTGGAATTCAGAATGAAGAGATGATGAAATTATTCAGGATGTTTGTACAAAATATGGAGACTAGAGGATCAGTTCCGAATCAACCTGAGGGATGTCAAAGTGAGGGATGGGAAAGGTTTGTGAAGATGAATCCACCGAGTTTTAATGGATATCCGGATCCGTTAAAGGCAGAAAAATGGTTAGAGAAAATGAACAAAATCTTTGAGGTTATGGAGAGTCGCAACGAAGAGAAAGTTAGGTATGCCGTTTTCAAACTTGAAGGTCCAGCTGATCAGTGGTGGCAGAATTTGAAGGGAAGTTGGGAGCGGGATCATACGCCCCAGACTTGGGATAATTTCACTCAACAGTTCGAGGATTATTTCATTTCAATGGTTACAAGGGATAAGAAGGAGATTGAATTCTTAGGACTAAAACTAGGGAACATGACGGTGAATCAGTATTCAGTCTGGCTTGAGGAATTAGCTAGGTGTTGCCCTCATTTGGTATCGCATGAAGCGAGAAGGGTTCATAGGTTTGTAAAGGGTTTGAGGATTGAGTTTAGGAAGAAATTAGTAATTGATAGCTTCACCAATTATCGGACAGTCATATAGAGAGCATATAAGATCGAGAATAGCATTGAGGAAAATAGTGGAAAATCGGAAGGTGGGATTAGAAATAAACCAAAGTATCTAGGACAAGGATCCAAAGTCATTAGAGGACAGCCAAGGGCTTTAACTTCAGGAAGTGTGAGAGGGGAACTTGTGGTAGCCTCTTCGTCTAGGCCAATATCCAAACAATATGGGATGATTTGTAAATTTTGCAAGAAAATGGGTCATTCTGAAGACAAGTGTTGGAGTAAGCAAGGAAAATGCTTGAATTGTGGAGAAATGGGGCACTACAGGAAAAATTGTCCTGTATTTCATCAGAGGTTAGCTTCGGGTGCCGGTCAAAGGGGGCAAAGAGGTGGAACGAAAAGGGACAATGAAGGGAATCCAAAAGTGAATGTGTAAAGTTGAATCCTTATTTTGAAGTCTTGGAGGGATATATCCCTCAGTGGTCCTTAGAGGTATATTCCCTATCTCAGAAGTTAGGGGTCACATTTTATAGATCCTGTTTCATACCATTTATGTTTGGCATCACATTTTGCTTCTATGTGGCATACATTGCTTGAGATTTTGTTTTATTGTTAGGGGATTCTGCTCTTATGAGAGGATACCTCGAATCTCCTTTGGTTTACCATGATGATGATGTGGTATAACTGGGCATGGATTGCCAGTTGATTTGGTATGATTACCGATTTGTAATTATGAGATATACTTGACCTGGAGAGTTAAGTAGTTGTTGTGCATTGGTAGACTATCATAAGAAGTGAGTCTCCTTTTCTATACCTAATTTGATTATATTGGTATTTGATATAGATAAACCTTTATATGGTATTCTTGTTATATAAGCATTAAAGACAGAAAGTTTTGGTTAAAAGTGTGAAGGGTATTTGGTATGTGATAGACTTGCATAAGAGTCTTTCCAGAAATTTTACGTGCTAGTTGTGAGTAGATGCTAATTGTGTTTCCATCAAGATATCTCATGTGTTGATTCTAAGTATGATAATCAGAATTTTAATCCTTATCTTGACGACTTTCTAGTAGATATGATTTATGACCTCCTTAGTTATTTAAAGATACGAGAGGATCATGAGGATCATTTGTGAGTTGTGTTATTTGCCTATAGTGGGAATTCATCGTTTGAGAAGTTTAGCCAATGTGAGTTGGCTCGAGAAGATTTTACATTTTGGGGTTATATAGTCTTAAGCTTGAAGGTTACCATGGATCTTGTGAGGATTGAGTTCGTGATCTTTAGGCTGGTAAGTGCTACCGAAGGAATTTTTAAGGAGTTCTTGAGAATTGAAAATAGATTGGTTATAGTTAACTCGAAAGGATATATCAATGGTGTAAGATGTAATAAGGATAAATCGTATTGATAGAGATGGAGAATAGATTGGCTATAGATCCTACCCTTACCTAGTGGATGTGAGGACTTTGTGAACTTTAAGTGCGTGTTAAAAGAAGATTTGGTTATGATATTATGAGAAATGGGAAAGTGATAGCGTATGCTTTGAGGAAGTTAACTTAGATAAGTGAAATTTTCTTATCCTCTACTCGGGAGTGGCTGCAATTGTGTTGCGTTATTTAAGTAGGAACCTTATTTTTTGAAGCTCCCTTTGAGAGTTGTTACTAATCCCAAGAGTTTGAATAATTTAGTTACTTGAAAGGAAGAGATTAGAAGACTATCTAGATTCTTGAGGAATAGGTTGTGTGTTGTGTGATGGACTTCCTTTCAAGTTGAGAAGTTAATTAACCTTAGCAAGTTGTGTATAATAGCAGTCTTAGTTTAGCATTAAAGTGGTACTGTGTGAAGCTTGGTATGGAAAAATCATTTGCATGATCCCTCGTTTGTTTGGAGTTCTCCCACTAATGATTATTAGACGGATTGGACTTATGCGGGAGAACCGTTGAGAGTTATTAGAATTGTAGTTTAGGGAATTGAAATCCTAGAGTATTCGGGTTGTGAAATTGTATAGAAGAATCATGCTATTAAGGAAACTATTTGGAAGTTGTAATTTAAAATACGTGAGAGGTAACCTTTCTTATTTGATCCTTAAGGTAAGCAAGTTTAAAATTCGGGACGAATTTTCTTTAAGGGGGAGTGAGTGTAACGACCCTAACCCTAGGCACAATTTTAGTATCATATTATGTGCTTTTAATATTATTGTTAATATTATGTGTTCATTTTATATCCTTGATTTCTAATATTAGGATGAAATGATTGGGAAATAAAATAATATTCTAGGGGGAAATATAAAAATAGAAAATAAATAAAGTATGAAATGAGGTTAAATTGTGGGGGCAAAGAAATTGGAGTAAGGGGTTAGTTTTAATGCCTTGGAATTTGGAGGACCTAGTTGTTTATTGTTGAAAGCCTTTAATAAATGGGCATGGGGGAGGGGCCATGCCTTTCTCCCTTAATTCCCTCACCTCCCTTTCCTTAGTCAAAGATCACAACACTCCTCCCATACTTCTCCATTCTCCTTACTTTCCCCTAATCATTTTCTTCTTCATCCTCCTTCATTTCCATCCATGGAAGCTTCTCTCTAGAATCCCTCTTTCCAAGTTACTAGCAAGCTCATTTCTTCTCCATTTTTCAATTCAAGTGTACTTTTGTGATTGGTGCATCTAGGGGAGCTTATCAAGCTAAGAAGATCCTTAATCCATCTCATATTTCTAAGTAAGTTATTATGACTTCTTTCTAAATATTGCTCACTTTATGTGTTTATGAATATTTTGTGGAAATAAAATGATTGTGGTATTTTTGAATGATGTTAATTGAGTAAAATGGTTATTTAAGATTTAATTGATTTTAGTTATGAGATGGGGGGTTTAAGTTGAAGGAATAAGGGTATAATGAGTGTAAGATGTTAATGACCTTAATGGAGTTAGTGTATGTGATTATATACATCTTACTTTGATTTGGAAAAGATTATGAGTTTATTTAATTTGGGTAGAAAGAAGTAGAAAAAGGACTTGGTATATTTTTAATGATGTGAGTTATTATGATCTTGTCTTCTAGTTAATGTTCATGAACTATTTGGTGTTGTTATTGTTATTATAATGGTTATTTGATACTTTGGAAACCTTCTTGGAGTTGATAAATTGGTTAATGACAAAGAATGATGTTGTTGTTAAGAAAGTTGATCAAGAATGTAAGAAAATGGGTTGAGTTAGATTAAGATGGTAAATCTTGAAAAATGGTAGTAAAATGGGTGGAAAACCAAGTGGTAAATGATTTATGTTAGGATATGATATCTTGGGGTTAAATGGTTTAGAGTAGAATTAACAAAGTTAGAAATCCTTTTTATGTTCACAAAGAAGAAGAAGCTTGGTACTAGTTTTGGTTTTTGGGAGTTCTTAAGGAAAAGTGCTACAGCTACCTGTTTCTGGCCGTGGCACGAGTCGTGCCCCTAGGTACGATTCGTGCCCATACCCACTCGTGGTTACGATTCGTGAAATGAGAGCCAAATCGTTCTGAGTAACTTAAGTTTAAATTGGCACGAGTCGTGCCCTCAGGCACGAGTCGTGCCATGAGGAGGTAACGAGTCGTGCTTTAGGGGACGCATGAATATGAGAAAGGCCAAAGGGGCACGAGTCGTGCCCTGGCCTGGTGACATTGAAATGTTTTTGGAGCTGTTTAAACCTATGCAACCTAGACCATAATTGAACCCTCTTTAACTTAGATTAAAGTAGAATGCTTGGGCTACACAATGACATCTTATTTGGGTCAAAATGGAATTGTGGAAGTAGTTTAAATATTGTTCGGAAAATGGTTCAAACTTGGGAATTAGATCTTGGACTTATTAAAGGTTATTCAGGGATGTGTAATGACTACGTAGGAATGGTTTATGGTACATGGTGACCTTACTTGCTCCCATATCCTTGGTGGTTAGCTTGAATAGTGTTAAAACTATAGGTTATACTATTGTGTTAAATGTATATGTATCATTGTAGCATTGTTATCCCAATTGTGGAATTATTGATTATGTGAATACTTTGACGTCCCAAGGGTGGACTATTTGTCCTATTGTTATATTGTATCCCAAGTGTGGATTGTCGGGTATATTGTTACGTTGTATTCCAAGTGGGACTTATTTGATTATAATGTGCCTTACTTGATTTCATATTCATTGATGGTATTATGCTTAGTGTATTAAATGAATGTTGCACTATAGTATTGAATTAACATGAGTATATTTTACCATGTTGTTATATTATTATCCCTTTTGTGGATTTTATTTCAAGTAACTATTATGTGCTTGGATATTACATGTGATTCGGGGGTATAATGGAATTCAATCAATTATTGATTTGTTCTATAAGTGATTGAAGGTTCATCATACCTGTGACCTCTCCCCTCTGTGGCCAGAGAGTGGGTGTGCTAGCAGCTGTATTGAGCCAAAAGCCTTACAGTCCGCTGCGATTTGGTGATTAGGGAGAATGCTTCTGTATTAAGCCAAAAGCTTTACAGATAGCGGAAATATTGTTGGATACTCTGAGTAAGTATCCGATTTTCTTATATGGATCTCTGGAGTATGAGTCCTATAAGCGGTGAATGTGCTGGAGGCAGTTCACCAAAGAGTGGAGTTTTACTCCCACGTTGTATGACTTATTGTTCAGACGGAAAAGGTAAAATGAGGTAACGTAAGGTGTTTACCGCTTTAATAATGTGCTATGTGTAACCATGCTATGTGTTGCATCTTGTTTGGCATCTTGTTGCATTTATAATAGCTTATTGAGATTTATTCTCACCTCTTCCCTTTTACTGTTTTAGATTGTGCTAAGACAGGTGACCTGAACCAGTGAGGCCGGGGAAAGAGTTTGGACTCTTGCTTTTGGGACTTGTCAGGATAGGTATATGAGTGGGTTGTCGGGAGTCCTATTTAAGTATTACTCTTTTATAAGTTGTGTGGAAAACTCTTTTGTTAAACAATGTTAATTAGGGTTTTCAATGTAATTGATTAAGTATGGTTATTGAAGTATTTGTTTAAATTCCTCCGAGTGGAGATATTGTCAGTTGATTTTATTTTGGAAGTTTGAGAATTGATTTTCTTTTAAAGTGAAATAAAAGTTTTAAAAATTCTAAGATGGGTTTTCTTAGTTTGAGCTCCTCAAGCTCGGGACACGCGTTAGGTCCCGGGTTGGGGTGCTCACACCAATTCCTATCTCTCCAATTACAATCGCCTTCCTCATCGTTACCTCTCTCTCTCCACCCAAAACAACGATCGTCCCCTCTCCCTAAACCCATTCGCTGGCAACCCAAAAACAACACCCAAAACCACGACCGTCCTCTCTCCCACGGTCATCGCCTCAATCATCCCTAAACCAACCGGAATAACTGCTTCCTCACCGGTTCTCTTCCTCTCTCTAAACGTCGGCGCCTTCTTCCCCTGTTCCAGATCCTTCGCCGTCCTCAACAACGCCAATCATAGCCATCACCGTCTCCCTCACTCCCCAAAAACCAATCGCCTTCCTCCCATGTTCCAGAGACTAAGCCCGTTCACCACCACCGATTCACCCACGATTTCCGATCACCTCGCCTACTAGCTCCGACCCTTTTCCAGCCCTTAGCATCCCTCCGTCGAAATCACGCCCTAAACCTCTGTCTCCATTCAACACACACTCACACACAGGCATTTGAAGCTTCACAGCTACTTCAATCTGAGAGTTCGAATCTGTTTCCGGAGCTGATTTGAAGACTCTCCATACCGACGTGGTATAGAGAGGGTGGATATTACAAGGGTAACGTTCCAATTCCATTTCTCTCTCTCTCTTCTCATTGTTCATGGGTGTTGCCGTATTTGATATTGTTCTTCAGGCTAGAACCTGATTGGATTGGCATTGATATAATTCCATTTTGTTCTCAGTATGCTTTGATCTGTTTGTTGGAGCATTTGTTTGATATTAGTTTGTCTAAACACCGCATAGAGGGTGAATCAGTCATATTCATCCTCTCTCATGTGTTTATCCATATCTAGGTGATAATATTGTCTCGTTGCAATTATAATTTTCCATCTCTGCAATCTCGTTGTTGCCGTTAATTCCATTTTTGTTAACCTTGTTGTTGCTATTGGCTTGTCTCTGTAGTCCTAGTTGTAAACCTCTGCATATGGCATAGTATGTCCCGCGACACAACTGGCCATTCGTGGTCCTGTGTCGGGCGACATACTTAGCCAACTGCAGCAGGTCCCTTTTCATTTGTAATCCGTTTGCCTCGTTGTAATCGGGACGTGGCCCCCCAAAATAAGTGGCTCACAAGATGTAATTCCATCTGTTCATCAATAAAGCAAAGCATTAATATGCATTTTATACATATTTTGTCTCACACATTTGCACACACTCTTGAATGTTTTGGATGTTGAACATAGAATGCCTCGTACACGGACGAGGCGTGTTGGGTGAACTCTCGGTTCTTCCCAACACGTAACCTGACCCCCGAACCCATTTTCTCTTTCAAAAGGTTTTCAATGTTTCCTTTAAAACGGCGTGGCGACTCCTAAAAATTTTATTAAATTTCGGCGAGCGTACATTCAGTGGCGACTCTGCTGGGGACAGGAAACTTGTTTTTCAAAAGTGGGTCAAACTTTCGTGCTTGTTCAACATTCATTTCATGCATTTGTGTGTGCATTTGTTGGTGACATTATATGTGTATAAACGCTTTTAGTGCTTTGCTTTATTCCCTCCCCTTCCTTGCTTCCTGATTAGATTATGCTGGTGCTGGGGCTTGAGCTATTGCATTTGTACTTGGAGGCTGGGGCTGGTTCTGGTTTGTTATTCAGAATTCTGGAAATGGCTTCTTCTGTCACGCGACAGAGTGTACCTTGGCTGTTCCGTGTCACGCGACAGAAGTGGCCTATTTGCAGGATTTAGTGTCCTTGATACAAGTTGTGATTGTGGGGCTATCTCGTGATCAAATACATGATCCCTTGATTATTGTATCTCTGTGGGGTGTGTGTGTTGATTTTCCTTTTATCACCCCTTTTCAAATAAAAAAAATCATTTTTCGCAAATAAAGGAATCTAGTCATTCGCACACTACATCACATAGATCTAGAACCCTCGGCTGCGATTGACGGCATCGCGGACGGCCATGTAATTCGCCTACGCTTGAGCGCCTGAAATCAAACCTATCCCCCAAGCGCATCATAGGTGGCGCCACACTTATAAAGCTTACCCAACGGTTGGTTTTGATACGAAATTTTTTAAAAGGCACTAAAATGAATTGTTTCAAAAATTCTTAAAAGGCTTTCGTACCTATCCCAAAACCTAGCACGTGTGGGCATGTTGCCAACGCAGTGCATGTGTTTCACCGAAAGGACATGCTCGCTTTCCCACGAGCATGTTCTGGAATGAGAGATCATGTTGCTTTGCATCTGAACGTGTATTGAACGAGGAAGGTGTCATGCCGGATTTTTCTTGAATTTCTTCAGGAATACCCGTTACTGCTGCCTAAATTGGCCTCCGAATAGAATTGGGAGTTGCTCGTCCGTCCCCATAAATGCTTCGGTTTTATTTAGGTATTATTGTCTATTATTAATTTTTTAATCAATACATTTGGTGTATTTTTGGATGCATGTGTCCACCTGGTTCCCCGAAGTCTAGAATTGCCAGTAAATAAAGGTTTCCCCTTTTTCCCAACTGTTCATAGGTGACTTAAAAGACATCGATTTCTACTTGAACATTTAAGATGTTGCATGAGTCCATTCTCGCTTTCCCGTTCTTCCTCTCCCATACCATCTCAAGATCCTTTCCTCTACCACCTTACCACTCCTCTCACCTCTACAAGGTCACGGCAAGTTGGGTGCGCGCTCTTTGCTCGACGCTCATTGGGTCCATATTCCCGAGGCGGAGTTCAAGTGTCCAAGCGGTTGTTTATCCGATTTGGAATCCAAAATGTTCGAGTACAGAAGATTATGGCCTACCAGCCTGAAGTTCGTATCCCATGGGTCAGCATTTGCAAATGGTGTGTCCATTAAAGATACTTTGCGAGCTGGAAGCCGCTTTTCCTTTGTGAGAGGCAGGCTCTCACTTAGATTGCTCAAGCTAATGAAGACGATTTGTGAATGATAGAAAGATCGAGAAGGGTCCTCACCCCATCAATGTCAGCAATGCTCTTCCTTCCATCCGGAGTTGATGCAGTTAATAAGTCTTCGTAGGATCCAGAATGTCCCTTTCGGGCATCGAGTCTGTCAAGTCCAAGTTGGACCAGTTTTGCTTTGCAGTAATAAAAATCTTTGTTTCTTTTCTTGCTAGACTCGAGACATCACTTGCACACCACATTACACTTGATTGGAATGGTCTTATTCCATATGATCACTTGTGCTGCTCAACCAATAATTCTTTGAAATGGCTAATATTTAAATTAATCGGAGTGAGAAAATCAACTGATATCTTTCTCAAATTGGGGCTCATCAACTCCCCATCTCGCATCTCATATGCTCACATCTCTTTCATGATCCTCAGCGTTTCGTTGATCAAGAATTTGCATTAATCTGTCTCATTTAAGCTTAAGCAAGCAATGGAGACTTAATCTCGTTTAGGTCATCCGGTAGGGATTGCGGTTGAAGCCTTTCACCCTAGGGAAGCCATTACCTCACCCTCACCAAATAATACACCTTCATTTCAAGATCGGCATGTTTTGAAACCCTGTTTAGCCATCACCTTTGCTCGAGAGAAGTCCAAGCAATGCCAAGAAGTTAGCTTCGAGAATCGGCGGTGCACAAAATATTCAAGTCATGAAGGAAGGACAAATATAATCCTCAATTCCTCAAGAGGCCTTCCAAATTCTCAAAAGAAGGATTTTAAATCCTCATAATTCAGCAAAAGTCTTTGACTTCTCAAGAGGCTCTCCAATGTTCAAAAGGAGCCTGAATTCTCGAAAGTTCGCAAAAGTTCTCGATAGCTTGGATCTTCTCTCGTCAGCAATCCACCAATCAATCCCAAACCATTCTCTCGATTTTAGAGGATATTCCCATTATCCAAACCAATCCCAAACCATCCTCTCGCTTTTAGAGGATATTCCCATTATCATTACCTTTGCCTTTGGCCAAAGTCAAAATTTGACCTCTCATTCTTAGAGGCAATCAATCTTTCCCGCCGTAGATTTCCCAAACACATCCCTGCAAGCCAACCTCTCATATTTAGAGGTTCAGTCAGTAAAAAGCCCAGCCGACCTCTCATCTTAAGAGGTCATGATGCAAACAATATTCCCAATCACTCGATGGCCGGTCGAAACCCTGAAACCCAGCTACAGTTCCTATCGGATAGCAGTTTCATTCTAATATCTTTAAGATCTAAATCAAATTAATGCTTCATTGCTTGCTTAAATTGGAATCTAATCCATCTTGATTCAAAAACATCAATCTAAGAATGTGCAAATTCAATCCATTCATTTGGCACTTCATGTGAGCATATTTCATTTCTCTTCCACAAACACTTCCGTGGATGCTTACTGAGGCTTCGCATCCGTGTCTTTCATTGACACTCCAAGGAGGTACATGTTCCTCAATTCTCCAATCCTCAAAGATCCTCAAACTCTCTTCAACTTGGGATAAGCCCGGGAACTACGGCGACCCGAGCTCTTCATAATGGAGGGAAACGTAGGCAACCATAATTGGTCCGGTACGAAATCACAAACAAATCCTCCAAAAAATCCAGCCTCCTCAAGGGCCGGTCCTTATACGACATCCTTCGTTCCATCTTTCCGGAGTTTGATTCTCGACATCAGCTGGGTTTTCTCCTCGTGATTAATCAAACATTTGTTCATATCTAGATTAGTGGTTGAATAACCCGAACATCAATAAAGGGTTTTAGCGGCACTCGTCGTGATGCATCACGAATGGTCAAGACAAGTTTTCAAATGTCTCGACAAGTCTTCTTTCTCACATCATAGGAATATAGAGCCAAACATGCTGTCTTTCCGTCGCCAGGGGCTTTCATACACTTTTCCACACCTGTGACATTGTGGCTTATTCTCTCTCTCAAAAAGAGTCAAACCCAAAAGCGAGCGTGTTACACAGAATTCGGGATCCATTTCCCACTTTTCAAAAGATATGCCCTGCCGCACGTATATATTTCCGAGTACATAGTGGTGACTCGATTGACTAAGGAATACGAAAAGATGGGTGCCTCTCTTGGCCGCATGTGATGATTCTCCGCCTCGCTAATGGGACTACATTGGATCTCTTCCAAAGCTTGCTAGGGCTCTTGGCTTTATGCTTTGTCTCCTCTCAGAGTTCTCCTTACTGTATTTTCTCCCTCACAGGGTTTTGCTTTGCAACTTATCAGCGGTGGCTTCGCCTAGTCATCTCACTTCAAAGCCCAGGGATCATTCCTTCGCACTTTTTTCTCTGCGCTGCCGCCTCGAGGTGCGCGACACGACACTTGTCCTTATCAACAACAATCAACCTCGCTGCCGATCCGTACTCTCGTGGTACACCCCGACTTGCCTAGCCAGCCGCCATATCATCCATCATTCATGGAGGAGAGGGTTAGACCCATACATCATCATATACAGAGTCATTCCATCATAAATCCATCATAGCATAATGGCTACATACATATCCGCTTGTCAAGCCTTGCAAAATCCTCATCTCCTATTTTCATCCCCAAAACCCGAGATGGGACTGCGTGCAATGAATTTAATAATGCATAAGCAAAAATTCAAGTTATTGAATAAAAGGCAAAGTGCCTAGTAGTGTTGTGTTTTTCTCCGCACAGGTACAATACAATCAAGTGATCATAATATGTATCGTGAGGACCGCCGCTGCAAATCAACAACCTGGATAAGGAGTTCAAATCTCGTAGGTGGCATATTCGGGCCTTTATCATCTTCTATAGGTCTCGTCATCTTCGGGATTAATCAGGCATCATTGCCGAAAGAGCCCTTAGCTGCCCGGAGCCTCCAAGCAATGCTCGGGCCAAGCTCATCGGGTTTGCCGTCTGGCAAATCATCATCAAAGGTCTCTGGGTCTCTGCAATGGAAAATCATCATTAAAGTGTCCGCTCTTGCAATGTCAAAATTATCAATAATGTCACCTCGCAACCTCAAAGATCAAAAGTCTCATCTTGCAATGCTGAAAATCATCATCAAAGTCCGTCCTGCAACTGGTAAATCATCATCAAAATTCTATCTCTGCAATGGAAGATCATCAGCAAGACATCCGCCTCTTGCAACGGCAAATCATCAGTACCCGTCTGAACGGCAAATAATCATCAAAATTTTGTCTTGCAATGGAAAATCACTAGGTCTAATACCCGTCTTGCAATGGTAAAGGTCGTTAGCAGCCAGTCCGTCTTGCAACGGGTAACACGTAACAATGAAGAGTTCATGTTCTACTCGATGCAAGTGCTTCCAAAGCTAGCCAATCACTTCAAGTGATCTTCGTGTGCATAACCCTTGTAGGTAAGCTATAGGACATGGTGTATGAAAAGTATATTCTCTATTTCCAGACTTGCAAATCATCTTGTCTTATGTTTGTCATTTTTGAAAAGTCATTTCTTTTCCTTGGAGTTCATCTCGCGATACTTTTGGAGTTAATCTCGATCCTCTTAAGGCTTTGCTTCCTATGTCCTCTTAGAATTGTCTCCTTATACCTTTTTAGGCCCGCTTGTTCCTATACCCTCCTTTTAAGGCTTGTTCTT